>CANNZV010000582.1:50436-305573 GCA_947561585.1 Caprella mutica
ATATCGCTCATTAATTTCAGTAACGGCCATATCTCTAAAATGTTCATATCGCTCATTAATTTCAGTAACGGCATATCTCTAAAATGTTCATATTGCTCATTAATTCAGTAACGGCATATCTCTAAAATGTTCATATCGCTCATTACTTTCAGTAACGGCATATCTGTAAAATGTTCATATTGCTCATTAATTTCAATAACGGCATATCTCTAAAATGTCATATCGCTCATTAATTACAGTAACGGCATATCTCTAAAATGTTCATATCGCTCATTAATTTTCAGCATAACAGCATATCTCTATAATGTTCATATCGCTCATTAATTTCAATAACAGCAATATCTCTAGAATGTTCATATCGCTCATTAATTTCAATAACAGCATATCTCTAAAATGTTCATATTGCTCATTAATTTCAATAACGGCATATCTCTAAAATGTTCATATTGCTCATTAATTTCAGTAACGGCATATCTCTAAAATGTTCATATCGCTCATTAATTTCAGTAACGGCATATCTCTAAAATGTTCATATTGCTCATTAATTTCAATAACGGCATATCTCTAAAATGTTCATATCGCTCATTAATTTCAGTAACGGCATATCTCTAAAATGTTCATATCGCTCATATAATTTCAGTAACGGCATATCTCTAAAATGTTCATAACGCTCATTAATTTCAGTAAGGGCATATCTCTAAAATGTTCATATTGCTCATTAATTTCAATAATGGCATATCTCTATAAATGTTCATATCGCTCATTAATTTCATAACAGCATATCTCTATAATGTTCATATCGCTCATTAATTTCAATAACAGCATATCTCTATAATGTTCATATCGCTCATTAATTTCATCCAACTTAATTGTTCAAGATCGCACATTAATTTCAATAACAGCATATCTCTATAATGTTCATATCGCTCATTAATTTTCAATAACAAGCATATCTCTATAATGTTTCATATCGCTCATTAATTTCAATAACAGCATATCTCTATAATGTTCATATCGCTCATTAATTTCAATAACGCATATAGCTATAATGTTCAATATGCATGAAATGATATTAAGGTCAATAACGGCATATCTCAAAAATGTTCATATCGCTCATTAATTTCAATAACGGCATATCTCTAAAAATGTTTCAATATCGCTCATTAATTTCAATAACGGCATATCTCGAAAATGTTCATATCGCTCATTAATTTCAATAACGGCATATCTCTAAAATGTTCATATCGCTCATTAATTTCAATAACGGCATATCTCTAAAATGTTCATATCGCTCATTAATTTCAATAACGGCATATCTCTAAAATGTTCATAATCGTCCCCTTTTTTTGTGATATTTTCTGACAGTTTCCAGTAGAAAGATTTTATTTCTATCTTGCTAAGGAAGAGATTCATTTTGAGCAAAACTGATTGAAACAAAAGAACGATTTGAAGCGTTACGACTATAAGGTAAGTTCCAAGTTATCGCACGACTTCACGTTTGAACATAAAAGAGAAATATTAGTAATAATAATAATTTATCTAATGGATACCAATAAGAATCAAAGTTAAATTACATTTTTTATTTCATTTTTCCTTGTCTGATTGAAAATATGAATATTACGAAAACTTGAAGATTAACCCTAGATAAACCAGCATGCAGGTTTCTTATTACGATTATTTATTTTAGTAGCTTATACCTCCATTAATATAATTAAAACAAATAATAATTGAGGCCAATATCCAAATTATTTTCCCGTAACCTTATTTACTTTACAAAAATTTCAATTCGATTTATTTATGATAATAAAATCAATTTTACTCACATTTTCCTGTACCTCTAATCATAATAAACATATTTTAAAACACGCAATGCTTCAATAATTCTTTTCATGCTTCTAATATAAATCTAGCCTTTTTCTTATTGCTAATATTTTTATTTAATAAGTAGAACATTTCATTTCACCTGTCTCTCTCCATCACACTCTTCAACATCAAATCAATACAAAAAGAACGCCTAATCTTTTTTTTTCTCTCGAAATCCTAGAAAACTGGCCAAGTTGTTCCCATGAAATGCACTCTGGCTCATCAACAACAGATCCAATCAATTCCGCCTCCGAAAGAAGCTCCATAATATCTCTCACTCTCCTATAATTCTTTTTCTTTTGATTCCAGAGGAGAAGAGCGGGAGAGGGAGTCTCTGCGAAATGAGAAATAATGGCGCCAAACACGCAATTTACTGCTACCTGCACCATTCGAAAATAGTATATTAACCAAATGAAGAGATATGGTTGGGAGTGCTATGGGATGTGATGAATATAAAGAAATAGTGATAGAGACGAAGAAATAGAGGAAAGATTAAGGAATAGAGGAAAGACGAAGAATTAGTAATAAAGACGAAGAAATGGCGATAAAGACTAAGAAACAACGATAAAGGCAAAGAAATAACGATTCATACAAAGCAATAGCGAAATATAAGAAAAATAGCGATTAATACGAAGAAGTAGAGATAGAGACAAAGAAATAGCAACAAAGACAAATTAAGAAATAGTGATACAATGTAGAAATGGCAATTCCATGAATAATACTAATTATGGGTTAATTCTTATACTAGGAGTAACAGAATCAAGGGATAATGATATAAATGCTAGTAATATTTGAACTTTTATCGAATTTATGTAGCATTCATACAAATCATTAACATTTTAGGACGATTTATTGAATTGACGCTTAATAAATATTTTCACCAATCATTTGAGCAATCATTTCACTGGATCATCTTCTTCTACACTGTATCTCCGGGAGTAAAGAATTTGCGTGGACTCATCTGAATCAGACTGAGAAGATTCTGCTCCTGAGGCGCCATATCCCATTCCAGATGTCTTAGGTAGCATAGTCAATCTCTTCATCTAGCGGAGTGTGGTCGAAAGCCAAGTCTTGGTCTCCTCTGGTAAAAGAGCAGCAAGAATACCGGCACTGACAGCAAGAGAACCATATAATCCAGTCTGCATCCACTGATTGTGCTGTTAGATAGAGAATTAGGTTTGTTAACTTCTATAAAACTTAACAATTCAGCAAAGCTTTAACGTCTGCTTCGATAACAAAAGCAATATCGCTTAAGTCGAAATAAAAATAAATACACAGGATTTTCAAATGACAGTCAGTTAGGAAAGTGGCTTCATGAATAAATTCATCGAGCATATTTAGGAAATGATGCTCGTGAATGTGGAAGAGCACCAGTGTTAATGCATTTACATACCATAGAATGTGAAGAAAAAGAATACGAGAATTATTGGCTATTACACTTAAGGAATGAAGAGTAAAGTGTATAATTTATATATAATGAAGCCTAGATTATATAACAGAACTAATTTATAAAACAAAACCAGAATTACTCTCTGCTTATATTATTATCTAGAAGTGAAAAAGAAGTTATAAATGTTGTCAATTCTTATTCTAAAGAAAAAGGATAATTATAATCCATATTATAGCAGTTGGTGGGCCAACACTTATTTTCTATTCTTATAAGTTTTCTAAAAAAATAACCTTTATACTTTGTCGTTTAACCCTTATATCTCAACCGTGCGTATTTTGATTTACTGTGTTAACCATATAGAAATTAAGTTAAGAAATTGTTGCTACAGATATGAAACGTTTATATGTTTATATGACGTTTATATGATCTAATTTCCAGTGTTTACAATTATCACTCTAAAGTGGATGGATGTTGAACCTTTTAGAACAAAATAATTCGGATTGGCCTATTTTCTTTTTTAATGATCTAATTTCCAGTGTTTACAATTATCACTCTAAAGTGGATGGATGTTGAACCTTTTAGAACAAAATAATTCGGATTGGCCTATTTTCTCCGCACTTTCTCTGGTAACTATTAGCATATGGTAATTAATTAAGTCGTTGCGGTAGTAATTTAAATTACTAACTTACCATCAATATTGGTACGTAAGGAGCAAGGACACTACCCACTCGGGCGACAGCACTACACTCCCCAATCACGAAACACCTGATTTCTGTAGGGTAGAGTTCTCCCGTCAGAATGAATGACAGTTGAAACAAGATTGTGATGAAGAATTTACAGCAGAAAGAGATTCCGATCACAGTTACACCTGAAGGAAGAAGGGAGATGGATTTTAAAGAGAGTGCATAAATGTGATTGCTGGATTTATAATCGGTAATAAAAAAATCGTCTTTCTACGACGGTCATTTTTTTTTGACGAAATCCAACCATCATTCCTCTTCGTATGGCATTCTTTCCCATGCAAAAATCCGAGTGACAATGTCTGAAATTTTTATATTTTACGATAAAATATGATCAATATCAATAACCCTACTGATCATGGTGATATCTTACCCTCCACACTGTAAATTTGTAGCCCCATGATGGCGAAGAAACACATTCCAGTTAGAAAATAAGTCAAAACTGTGAATTTCATTCTTCCAATATAATGAATAGCAGGCCATATTGAAATGTACGCTAGTATTTCTAGTATACCTCCACAAAAAACGAATGTGTAGACGTCAGCACTGCAAAACATGTTATTTTTCATTGGCACAAGTGTCAAAAACTGACTACACATATTAAAAGTACATTGGGTATTTGTGTGAATGAAGTGGCCCACAGAGCAATGGGAATAGTAGAAACAATATTTAGAATGAATGATGTCATAAATACATTCATGAAAGTACTTCATTATAACCCGTAAGATATTGAATGGATATTTAAAATCAAATTATTAAGATTCGATGAGTAGATTTGGTACTACTCTAAATCTGTAGGTATTTCACGAAAACTAGATAGAAATTCAGCCTTAATTCTGTGTATACGATTATCCCAGTCATGGACAAAGTCATGGACAAAGGGTTTATAAATGCTCACCCAAAAGAGGATGCACCTAAAGAAACACCATGGTACACCAAAGATGAAACAAACCACAAATGGAAGACTATTGGTGTTCGCCAAATAATCTGGGGCTTGATCCATCGGTCCATCCACTTAGACAGAGATAGGTTGGTAGAACGCTCGCTCTAAAAACAGATGTTTGATAGATTTTAGTAAGAGTTTAACTTCTGCTTATTCAAAAAAAGGTGAGAGTTTAACGTCTGATTCGGAACCAAATGCCATATCGCTATCGTCAAAATGAAATTAAATACAAGAGATTAAGAAGAAGAGAAAGAAAAATATAATCAAAATAGTAATCATTTTCTTACTTTCGCATGAATAGTCCTGAGGATAGATAGCATTTGATAATCTGGAGGCATCTCGCTTTTGCTGTTATAAGCTAAAACTTTCAAAACTTTGAGACAGTCTTCTTGTCTTCCATGTCGACATAACCAACGGGGACTTTCTGGTACAAGACTAATAAACAGAGACAACAAATTATGTTAAATATAAAGTTATACTTTAAAAAAATTATATTATTACAACACTAACATAAAACAGCAGTAGGGAAATTTAGTATCTGCAAATTGTATCTAATTGTCAATTATGGTAACTTGGTGAGTTTTGATTTTATTATATGTATTATGTCAGGTTTTTTCAAAGAATGACCGATGGAAGATCATAGACTATAAGTATTTTAATTATCTAATAAATTATGAATGGCTTTTGTCGAATAATTTAGATATTCGACAAAATATGATTTCTATATCATCGATTAAAATTATTAGTTATTGGAACTGGATCCAGCGAACCTAGATGAAGAATAAAAAGAAGGATGCTTCGTATATCTATTATATACTGTATTTAACATCCCACATTCACGTAAAAAAAATTATTACATAGGGAAAAATGAAATTTCATAATTACCAGCTTATGAAAATCAGAACAGATGCTGAGAAAACAATCGAGAGTTGTAATATCCGCCATTGGTGGACGTAGTAGCCGAGCACAGCCGTTAGGATGTGACCCACACCCCAGGGTATAACGATAATAGAGTTGACCATTGACCTGTGATGTGATTCACTAGATTCCATTGCTGAGAATAAGAAACCTTTTGTTTAATATTTAGAGGACAAATACTGGTATTTACGAGCATAAACCAATAAAATACAGATATTGATAAACATTACATCACCCACAGGACTAATTTTGTTATATAATAGTTGTATTATAGCTTTTGAATAGCAAATATAATCCAATAGTTGTTATGAATAGTAATTTATTTAGTTATGTAATTATTTAAAGAAGGTCTGCTTCTTCTGAAAGGGATTACAAAAATATTCACTAGTTGGAAAGGATAAATTTTGAAAACTAATAAAACTAAATTTTGAAAATTCAATTTATCAAAAAAGTAACTCAATAACATTTTCCTTAATTTCAATGTCATCAATCCAATAATTTTCGTCAAAATATAACATTGAATCTGAGCTCAATACCTTGGACATACGAGCTGATGAAGCAACCAATGAAGAAAGCACAAGAAGCGATTCTAAAAGCAGCAAAGTAGTAAATATTGGAGGCAGTTGAAACACAGGCACCCATCAGAATTCCTCCAATTGTAAAAAACCTGAGTCCGAATTTTCGACCAAATCTATGAAAAAAGTAGATTTAAATGTAATTGTAAATATAAACAAATTCTACATCTACATAGGTATGTAATACGTTCCCGGACGTAAAATTTCCGGTTTTGATTGCACGTTTTTCACATTCGATTTATAACTTTGTATGTAGATTATTGCAGATAATTCAAATAATGAAGTTTTAAAACCAATTCGATTGTGCATTTTAAGTATCTTATAAATGATTATGCATTTTAAGTATCATTTAAATATAGATCATTTTAAGTATTATATAAATAATTTTTATCATTATAGAATAATAACTGTTTTGGTGAACCAAAACATAAAAAAAAATGTACCTAAAAGGATTTTAATCAATGATGTATCATGTATTTTAATAATACCCCATGATAATCAATTTATTTTAACCATAATAATTATATATATTTGTTATTGCTTGGTATTCTTCCAGAAAACTGTTTATACTATTATGATTATCGGTAATGTCGATTAATGTACACTAAGTCCGTCCGTTAAATCGAAACTTACCACAATAGCATATAGTTATGATAGTTGCAAAAAAGAGGTGGTGTCCCTCAATGCTCTATTATTGATTCATTGTTGTTTCTGATGTATTTAAATAACTTTTCATGTAACTCATATCCATAATGAGGAGCTTTTGAGATGAAAGTTTATTTATTGAATTGATACTTAACGAAAGTTAATTTGAAGAGAATCAAACTACCTCATAAATATCATAAACCTAATTTAATTTAGTAAAAGTTTTAACGTTTGTTTCGTAACAAAAAGCCATATTGTTGACGTCCAAATGAAATTAAAGACAAGCTACCTTATGAATGCTGTCCCCTATTACCAACCAGTAACAATGCTCTTGGATGCCGAAAAGCTAGTCCTAGAATACAGTTTCAAACGACTATTTAGTGACAATGGCCATGGATGAACAAATTATTAGCATATAACGTACCTGTCGACTATGTAGCCCGATACAGCGGAACCTAAAAGATGACCAAACATGCAGACAGCAATAGCCGTGGATGCAAGGGGTGCTTCATCACATACCAGGTCCCACTGTAGTAGAAAAGAAAATGATCAGAATTTTAGTCTCTAATCTCATAACATGCGATGGACTTTTGTATCACTATCAAAGTGCCTCAAACCTCAGTGACTACAGAGTTGGTTTCCTCCTCGAAGAATCTATGGCTACATTTCTTGGTCTCTTCGGACACCGGCACCAGACTTGAATCTTCCATTGCAGCTTCATAACCAACCTCTACAGCGATGGTGTAATTGTAGTCCAAATATTGACAGGAGTCTCTGTGTAAAATAAAGAATAATTTGTATAATAGATGCATATCAATCGTATAATTTTTTAACACTTATAATTGAATACAGGAATTTCTACCATTTACAATTTACTCTTTAACAAATTTGATTTTTGTAGTTAACTTTAACGTTATTAATACATTGAAGAGTGAAATAGTTTTGCACAAATCGCTTTCTATTTTAATTGCATAATGTTGGAACAGCAATATATGATAGAACTATAGTCTTCAAAACTAAGTAGCAAGGCAATATTTTTACTAGATTATTAACTCTGACACCAAATATTTAAAAGCATCGTTTTCTAGAAAACGATACAACTAATCTAATTTCATTTATAAATTTCAATTTAGTATATAGTTTAACGTCTTTTTCAGAACAAAAGGTCGCTGGTGTTTGTTAGAATTTAGATGAAACCCTACCTATTAGAGCTGGAAAAGTTCTTTATTTGGTCGGCAGACCAGTTGGCAGCAACCAACTCTTCCACTTTGCACCAGTGCGGTGGCACTAAAAACAGAAACACTGAACTCATCATTTCCATTGGGGATATAATTGACACTGTAAGAGAGAGAGAGAAAGGAGAGAGAGATTAATTTTATCATAGGTGTATAAAAGATGTCCCTATACAGGGTGACCCATAAAAAGTTTACCTAAATTTGAATAAATATAAATATCGTACACGTGCAATCTTAAGCAATGACGGTGGTAGAATGGATACTTGAGAAAAAAATATAATTTTAAATTTACTTCAACTCATTTTTCACTACTTATATATACGATATTTATATTAATTTCTAGTTGGGTACACTTTTTTGTGGGTCGTAATGTACACTACGAGATGATCCAATGAGAAATTATTTAAGAGAAGTAGGCTTCGTTGAAGAGTAGTGGTTCTTTAAATTACGCTCACAATTACGCCCACAGGTAACTAAGCCGAACGAGAGCATGGATGTTAAGAATATGCATCAATGGATTCTATAAATAAGAACCTACATAATGCATAGTATTTCTGCTTATAGAAAATAAGCCTACCCAGTCAGTTTTTAAGCAAGACAAGATTCATTTTTAGTAGTGGTTTAGCGTCTGGGTAATTTACGTCAAAAGTAAATTAAGTTCAGGGGACTGGAAGAAGCAGTCAGAAGGAAAAGTGGCTCCATTAACAAGTCACCTACCACCGTCGGTGACAATACTCAAGGATTCAAAACAGCTACACCGTGAATGCAGTCACTAACCAAGGAATGTGACGAAGAAGAACACAAGCACCGGTGGTTCAACTCATGCGTCTCCGGACAATTCGTCGTGGACAATTCGCCCGATTTGTCGTGGACAATTCATCACCGTCAATTCATCGAAGTCTATATTTTTTCTATATTCGTATTTATATATATTAAATTGTTTCGCGAAGAATTGTCCACGACGAATATGTTCCGCGACAATTTTTTTTTCGCGACAAATGGTTTCGCGACGAATTGTCTTAGCACCTCACTTGCGGATGGAAGAGAAAAATGAAAAGTAATAGTAAATTTTAAATGGTGCATTACTTTTCCATTTTAATTTTAAAATTCTACCCTTAATAAGCATTTTAAAACTGACCGGTATGATGCTCACCCTGTGTTATAGTCGTGAAAAGGAAAGAAAAGAATACCGTAGTAAGTAGATATACAGGGTGCGGAGAAAGTCCTAGATCAAATTTTATTTTTTAATTTAAAGATGTTAATTATTCACTAAATTTATCCATTTATATCTCATTCTCTTCCTATAATCAAATACTTTTATCTTCCAGGTCTAAATTTTGATCAATTTAGTCAACGTGATCGAGACTATTATTCAGCTACATTGTGCGGGAAAGACAAACCCAGAGATTGTTAAGCTGTTAAAAGCACCGAAATCGATTGTTACGGATGCTGTTAAACGCTACCAAGAACTGGAGACAACTGGTGATCGAATCAGGTGTGGACGATCTCGCACTGCACACACTCCAACCAAAATCAAAGTCATTAGGGATCGGATAAGGAGGAACCCCAAGCGAAGCATGGTGTGATGGTTCCCCTGTGGGTTATCTCATCAACTGTGAAACCTTATAACGGTCCACGGTATGGGTTACGTGTGATTAGAATCTTACTCTGTATCTTATATTTCAGATTCCTTTTTCTCAATATATCTCTTTCTACTAAATACTCATGGTCCCATGCCCTAGAACCACCTTGCCAATATGGTTCCGACCTCAGGCCTCTGGTCCATGCTTAACTGTATTTAGGATAATAACGAGTTTAAATAAAACTTTAAAGAGATTATATTCTATTGTCAAGCAAATATAAATGCACTGTTCACTTCACTAAAACACTCACAAGTAATGGTCTCACTAAATAAGACTTGAGATTAGATGTTTATCTCATCCGAGCGAATTGGTAACTAACTTTGAATGTTCCTTACACATAATCATATAGGTTTGCGAGAGCAGTTATGCATACACAATTAATGTGTTTGCATCACCACAATGGGAAAGATGGCTAAAAGTATGGATATCGACGAAAAAAGTGTGTGAACCATCGTCATAGAAGACCTCAAGTTGTCCCCCTTCAAAATGACCAACATGCAACCGCTCACGTACTTGCAGAAACAGAAGAGGCTGGACAGATCAAAGATTCTTTTGAATGCAATGAAAGATAGCACGCAGGCTGGTGAAATCGTCTCTTCGGATGAGAAAATGTTCACTATGGAGGCCGAATTCAACTCCCAGAACGACAGAATTTGGCATAAAGTGCTGACAGTATCCCTCCATCCATAAAGATTGTTTTCCGTCGCCAAAAGCTTGCCTCTGTGATGGTTACGGCTGCAATCTCTGAGAGTTGGAGATCTCCTCTCATTTTCGTCAAAGAAGGTGCTAAAGTTAACGAAAAATCGTTTATCGAGGATATTCTGACTCCAGGACACGTCGAGTTGAAGAAGCACTTCAAGGACAAGCCTTTTACCTTTCAACAGGACGGTGCGCCCTCGCACACAGCGAACAAAGCTCAGGATTGGTGTGAGCGTCACTTTCCTGCGTTATGGAGGAAGCAATTGTGTGTGGTTCATGCGCTACAGCTCATGATAGTACGAAAACTCTGAAGAAGTCCCTTGAGCGACAATGGATGAAAATTCCCCAAGAAACGTTCCGTGCCGCAGTAAAGAGCTTCAGAAGTAGACTCGAGAGATTAATCGCCGCCAATGGTGGTAATATTGAAAAATAATTGGTAGAACTATTAAATGGGTTTAGAGATATTGTGTGATAAGTTTTGTTTTATTTCATGCATCACAACTTATTAAATTAACATTTTTATATGATCGGGGACTTTCTCCGCACCCTGTAATACTATTTTATCAGTGCTAAGTAGATATAGAATAGTTTACCACTACTAAGTGCATATAAGAATAATTTACCTGTACTAAGTAGAACCAAATACCAAACATTGTAACTGCTGGTTGATTTCACCAAGTTCAAAACATCATCAAAATTTTCAATGTCATGTTCAAATAAACTAGATCCAGATATACCAATAGCCATTTTTAAGCAACTTTATTCTACTTCATTAATTAATAAAAATTGAAGCAATATGAAGAGCATCAAACTTTCCTTAAATATTTCCAATGTTTCATTTAGGGTTTTCAAATGAGTTGAGTTTACGATATCAAAGATATTTCACAACATGTTCACACTCACACGTTTACCTGGTTACTGAGAAGTTATACTATTATATCTTGTTAGAGTAATTATATCATTACGTTATGTACACAGCTGTTGAAATGTTCTTGCATCTTAAAATGGAGGCTGCGCCTATTTCATTATGAAATATTTTAACGTATGATACTTATACATAATTCATTTAATGTAATTAAAATATTTCAGCTGAAATCACTGTATTTTCAGAGAAAAAATGTTTACAAATATTAGTATTATTAGATCGACCATCCGATAAATGGCGCAGTTTACATTATTTTCCAATAGATGATGTTTTCTTCTCGATAGCTTTTGCAAAATGTTAATAAAAGTAAGTTGATAATCAACAGTTAAATGAATTTGGAAAATATACAGTACTGGTAAAATTATTATGGATTTTTCAAAATCGAAATTTTGCTCACAAAAAGGTTAAACAAACAAACAAACTTTTTTGACTGCAATTGAATTTATTTTAATACACTGGTATAGTGATCCGTCTTGATCATCCACATACATTTAGTTTGAAAGCATTCAGTATCCGTAATGTACTTCAATAGTTTTTTTTTTCTTAAAAGACAATATTTTACTATTAAAAACAAGAGACAACAGTTGTTTCCCAATTACCCTCACTTCCTCCAATTCCCCAACATTTTCTCTATAGTCACCATAACTTTTTTTCAAATTCCTAATCACTTTTTCCTCATCCCTCATCACCTTTTAAGGATTAAAACGAGAGATATATAACTATCAATAGACAAATAGGACACAAATATGTTTTCTGGGGAGATTTGATCCGGGGGAGTATTTCCGGGGGATCTTTTTTTTCCGCAGGGGATCCTTTCTGCTTTGGCATATATTTTTTCCGGGGGATTTTTTCCGGATACCAATATGGTGATAAAGATATAGCGATACTAAAGATGGGATAGCAATAAAACCAAGAAATTACAATTCTAAGAAAAATCAGGGTCAGAATTAATTTTCATTCTGGAAGTATACAGAATCAAGATATATTAGAATATAAATTCACTTAATATTTGAACTTTAATTGACTTATATAATATCATTCATTAATACTTTCTATTATCATTAAAAATGATATTCATTAAACTTCCTCTGAACCTTATTATCATCAATCATTTGAGCTATCATTTCACTGGATCATCTTCTTCTACACTGTATCTCCGGGAGTAAAGAATTTGCGTGGACTCGTCAGAATCACAAAGAGAAGATTCTGCTCCTGAGGCGCCATATCCCACTCCAGTTGTCTTAGGCAGCATAGTCATCTCTTCATCTAGCGGAGTGTGGTCGAAAGCCAAGTCTTTGGTCTCTGGTAAAAGAGCAGCAAGAATACCGGCACTGACAGCAAGAGAACCATATAATCCAGTCTGCATCCACTGGTTGTGCTGTTAGATAGAGAATTAGGTTTGTTAACTTATTAACACCTAAATTCAGCAGAACTTTTATGTCTGTTTCGCAACGAAAGTTCGAATCGCAGAAAAATATTATCCTAAATGTGTTTTTTTTTTGCTATATTATTTAATCATATGGCAATTCAGTTGAGAAATTATATCTACATGCATGAAAATATATTGATAAATCGAGTAGTGACTCAATTAATGGTGGCTTTCAAGAACTAAAGCGTATGTGTTAATCTAGAAAATCAAAATAAATTAGATTGACTAATGAGTAATTAGCCGTATTAACACCCATATTTCAATTCATTATCTTAGTAGTTTAAGTTACTAACTTACAATTATGATGGGTACGTAAGGAGCAAGGATACTAGCCACTCGGGCGACAGCACTACACTCCCCCATCACGAAACACCTGATATCTGTAGGGTAGAGCTCTCCCGTCAGAAGGTAAGACATTTGAAACATGATCCCAGCAAACATTGCAACGTCGGCCGTATGCTGGCGTGCATCGTTAACCTTATGGCAACGTCGTGCATCGGCAAATTGATTCATTTCGACATCGGCACAACGTCGGCTACACAACATACGGCCGTCAGATGGATATTATTTGTCGGCACGATGTCAATACCCAACAATCGGCCGCTTGATAGATATCAAGTGTTGGCACGATGTTGGCAAAACAACTATAATTATACTGTATACATGCAAATTAATATTAAGTATTTGTCGCTGCGATGTTGACAAAACAAATAACAGCCACTTACTATGTACAGAGATGGGCGGGAAAGTACTTCCAAGTACCAAGTAAAAGTACTAAGTAACAAGTAAGTACTTCAAGTACTACTTGAAGTACTTTCTAAAAAGTACTTTGAATAATTACTTAGAAGTACTTTTTACAAGTACTTGTTACTTTCCAAGTAAAAAGTTCTTTGCAAAGTACATTTTTTCCTTTCAGTCAAGAGATTTTAAAAGATTAGTTCTAAAATCTCTACGAAATTAATTCTTTTTCTCATCAAAACTGTATTTACAGCAACTGGATAAAAACTAGAGTTTGAAGAGGTCTAACATGTTGGAAAATTGTTTGTCAAGCAATAAAATTGAAAACTTTTTCAAACAGTTAAATCGAAAACCAAGAATGTAAGACATTGTATACTTTTATGTGACGGTGAATATTTATATATTCTGACATACAATCATATATATGAGACTATAAGTTATATTGACCAATTTAAGTACATTGCATATAATTATTTTGTGATACCTAGATATCACAACCAATATTTGCCAAACACATTGACGAATTATAAGCGTGTGGACGTGTACAGTGAGTCGCTGTGATGAAAAGAGTCACTGTGATGATGTACTATCGGAGTAAAGAGTCACTGTGATGATGTAATATCAGAGTAAAGAGTCACTGTGATGATGTAATATCAGAGAAAAGAGTCACAGTGATGATGTACTATCAGAGAAAAGAGTCACTGTGATGATGAACTATCAGAGAAAAGAGTCACTGTGATGATGTACTATCAGAGGAAAGAATCACTGTGTTGAACTATCAGAGAAAAGAGTCACTGTGATGATGTACTACCAGAGAAAAGAGTCACTGTGATGATGTACTACCAGAGAAAAGAGTCACTATGATGATGTACTATCAGAGAAAAGAGTCACTGTGATGATGTACTATCAGAGGAAAGAGTCACTGTGATGATGTACTATCAGAGAAAAGAGTCATTGTGATGATGTACTATCAGAGAAAAGTCACTGTGATGATGTACTATCAGGGAAAAGAGTCATTGTGATGATGTACTATCAGAGAAAAGTCACTGTGATGATGTACTATCAGAGAAAAGAGTCACTGTGATGATGTACTATCAGAGAAAAGAGTCACTGTGATGATGTACTATCAGAGAAAAGAGTCACTGTGATGATGTACTATCAGAGAAAAGAGTCACTGTTATGATGTACTATCAGAGAAAAGAGTCACTGTTATGATGTACTATCAGAGAAAAGAGTCACTGTGATGATGTACTATCAGAGAAAAGAGTCACTGTGATGATGTACTATCAGAGAAAAGAGTCACTGTGATGATGTACTATCAGAGAAAAGAGTCACTGTGATGATGTACTGTCAGAGAAAAGAGTCACTGTGATGATGTACTATCAGAGAAAAAAGTCACTGTGATGATGTACTATCAGAGAAAAGAGTCACTGTGATGATGTACTATCAGAGAAAAAAGTCACTGAGAAGATGTACTATCAGAGTTAACAGTATAAATTATTAGTTTTTAAATTGTATAGTAAATGTACTTGGTACTTGAAAGTACTTTAAAAAGTACTTGGTACTTGTACTTTGAAAGTACTTTTTTATTTGAGTACTTGGGCAACTATATTCAAGTACATTGATTTACGAGTACTTGTACTTAGTACTTAAGTACTTTCGATGTACTTTTCGCCCATCTCTGACTATGTAAAAAATGAATGTAAAAAAATTTATGTAATTTTTTTTGTAAAAAATTATGTAAAAAAATTTATGTAAAATTTTTTTTGGTAGCTAAAGAAATATTAATTTGAAAAAATTATGGTAAAAAAATTATGTAAAAAATGTAGGCCTCTATCAAAAATGTATGTAAAAAATTATATAAAAAAAACTATGTACCTACAAAAATGTACCTAGGCCTATGTAAAAAAATATAAAATAGAGTTACATGTTGCGTTCCATTGTTTATTACTATCATTTATAAATCATATAAAGAGTTTTAAATTATCCTAATAATATTAAAAATAAAAATCATTGAATCAATAAAACCACAAAATGTAGGTATATTCATTTTAGTTACTCCTTACATAAATATTCTGTGACATATAAGTTCTTTTCGTTCATATTATGAACTTCTTCATAAAACATACATTAATTTTGCAAATTAATTTGCGCTTTAGATCTCCCAGACGTAGGTAGCTATATCATAAACCATTTGCCGCACAGTGGATTATATATTATCTAGAACGTTCTTTTAAAAAGACCTTGATAACGATAATTTAAATATTCTTGGGAAACTCGACCTCAGATTTTATTCATTGATTAAAATTATCCAGTACAAATTTTGAGAAATACTTTGGTAACTGGATGAAAATTATAATGCTATTATAGGTACCTACCTAGAATTAGTTATCGTAAACTATACGAGCGTCGACATTATTGGAACAATGCGAGCAGAGCAATGTAGCGTCACTGCGTCATTCCAACGAATTTCGAAACTCTAAATCTGTTATATAACGCCAGTTAAATATTAAATAGGTACCATAAATTTGTTAACCAGATTAATTCTACTTCGTATGAGTTATAATTAGGTACTCATGTTATCGCAATATAAAAAAGTGGTAGTAGAGCCAAAGAGAATTTTCTACCTAACACAAATAGGTAAGTACGGTAAAGTACCTAGCCTACCTGGTACCAGGCTTTTCAATTTTAAAGTCTCCCATTAAGGTAAGTACCTATGTACCTACCTAGCATGTAGGCTATGACCGTTAGGTCTGACTTGGTATGTACTAGATATGCTATCCGTTATGCGAAATAGCATTTTATGAAGTGTCATGGTCAATTTGGCTGTCACCATGTTAGCCAAACTTGCTCTGCTTGATTGATAATATGATATAATTTATAAAATATTAGGGCCTAATTATTAATTATCTAGAGGCTAGGTTGTAGTTTGAACCTTAAGCTTAAGGTAGGTTCCTGGTAGACACTAGACATTATTAGTGTTGCTGTAACCTAAACCTATCTAGTGTTGATGAAGTCTTAGTCTTGTCTGTAATCTGCACTCAGTAGCTAAGCTAGGTGTAGGTACCTATTAGGCTATTTGGTGCACTGAACTGTGAACTCTTTACTATTCTAAGACTTTCTAAGATTAAAGAATCTGGAGAAAAGATGCCATCAATTTTTCATAATTTTGGCTAATGACTAGTCCTCCAATATTTCCCATGTTTAAATTTTTGGTAATATAGGATTATATATATCTAGCATAAAGTCCTCTGACATGCCAAGAAACTTTATTTTGGAGAAATAATTATGCAATATATGTGCCTAGACTAAGAGTACCTTTTACAGTTTAATATATATTCCCATATAGTAATTACTACCTAATTAATAATAGTATATTCCATTAATACCATTAAATATACTAACTACTTATTTTAGGAGAAAAAATGTTGGAAGTTTCAAGTGTTGGAAGATTACCAGACAGCAGGAACTGGTAGCGTGTTCTCCAAGAAATCCTCTATTTTGGCTTCTGTTCTCAGTAAAATACATGTGAATATAGGAGGAAATTAAGGATTGTTTGCACAGAATATGTTAAAAATGTCCCATGTTCTGCAGACTGGGGCCAAGATTAGCTAAATTAAGGGAAAATGTTGGTAGCTTTTTTGCTAATTTTTGTATTTAATCCCCCCCATCTTATAGAATAATAGAGGATGGCAAACGCCAAAGTTCCAAACTGTAGGCCAATTGTCAATTTTGAGCTTATGCTTAACCTAAATCTGAAAGAATTTATGAAAATTTATATGGGATATGATCATTGATGGGAACATAGGAATTAATTCTAAATTTGAAACTAATTTGACATTAGTACCTGAGTTTATGATCCTTTGAAATCATGAAATGACTGACTGCAAAAGATGGGTGATTGGTGAAGTTGTGAAATTTATCTGGAAAATAATGAGGCCTTGAATTGACCTTCTGCAATATCCGGCAACAATTTTCCAATTAATTTCTATTTTTACATGTAATTATTGGAGAGTATTTTGCAATTTTGGGTCATTTTGGCGAGAAATTTGAAAATCTTTGGAGAGAAATTTGAAATTTTTTGGAGAGAAAGTGTCTGAAAAATTAAATATCTGGAGACTGACTGGGAAATGTAAGCCAAGTATTTGGATTCAACTAACTTATCCTGAAACATGGCCAAAAGTCAAAGGAGTTCAGTGCACCCAATACAGTGGGCGTCATCATGTCATGGACACCATCCACAGCCACAACTGTGTAAATTTCACAGTTCCATCAGCTTATCAGTGAAATATTTCCCCTTTGAAAATGATATTCTATAATTCTAGCAAAGTCTGTGGATATTCAGCTATTTATTTCTGTGTTACAATTAATTTTTACTGGTTTACTTGGGAGAATATTGGTGAATCAGCCATATTATAATTATTGAAATTATATATGTAGATTGTTTTATCTTTTTGTAAAGTCATTGGTATTTTATGCACCAAAACAGACTGGGACACCAGCTTACAGCAACAATAGTAATAATGCCTACATTTAAGGCTTAACTTAATTATTAATAGTTAATATAGCCTATTATCAATCAACCAGAGTTTCAATGTCTGATTGTACTAGTTAGTCACCAAGGTTACTAATTAGTGTATGTGACTGTATGATTAAATTCTTCACCATATATATTTCAATTTATAAAAAAATAGTCCAAAAAGATTGATGGCCTACTGGGTGCATTGGAATGCATGCATTATTTTTGCCTATAGTAAGTATTTCTTTAAGCACAACTCTGAAATCTTTGCTAATAATTAAGGCTATTGTTAGCAAAGATTGTACTGCTGATTTTAGTAATATACCAGCTTGCAAAGTGTGTCAATGTCACCAAAGATATATGGAAACGTTTTTTGAGGGGAAATATATCTTTGCGAGATCTTGAACTATTTTGTAATTAATTCCTATATTTACATGTAATTATTGCATGCGTTTTGGAGATATAGCTAGCTTGCTAACTATAGATAAACAAATATAGTATCCACCAAATGACTAAAAAGGATTGAACCTATTTTGAAAACTGAATGAAGTTGATAATACATTTATATACATGCCAATAACAATGGACAGCATTGGAAGTGTGCAATTAATTGGGTGAAATGGAGATTATTTTATTTGGAAAATTCTATACATATTTAAACTCATAATTTATAGAAATTGTTTTGAAATTAATTTTTCATGTAAATTTAAGAATGATTGTGAATATATATTTCATATAACTAGCTGCATGACTTCTTTCTCAAGCTTGCAAAGTTGTGATTATCTTCTTTTTGACAAATAGCTATAAGATGATTGTTGTTAAGTTTTGATGACTGTTCCATAATAATGACACCAACTATTTCCTTTATAGTTAGCTGCTGATTACATCAAGCTGATGAGGTATGCAGGCATTCTTCCGCCACAAATCCCTCAAAGGAATAGCCATGTACTGCATGGTGTCTGTGAAGATTGTCAAGATGTATTTCAGTCTCTGTCTTCTAGGAGGAGGAGAGGCAGACCCTGTCTATGCTGCCTTCTACTCTGTGGATATCCCAATGCAGGTGTGTCTTCATCATTCACTTAACTCTAGATAATGAATAACTGTTATTGGATAACTTGCATATAAAGCAATAATTTTTAATGTAAGAACCTTTAATAAATGTATTAACTCAAGAATTTGCGTAGTGCATACATTTAAAATCGTAGTCTGCAATGAAGGGCCATTATTTTTTAAAACTGATGGCCATTCATGGTAGATTAAAGAAAATTTGTTCACTATTCACGGTGAATCTCTTACTCAGGAATCTACATTCACTACAGGGGAATTTTCTGTATTACATGCAAGGTTCACTTTAAATGTATCACATGTTCTTGTGAGTGATATGTAAGGTTGATCTTGAAAATATCTTCTATAATTAATTAAAATTTTGAATGATTTTATAAACTCCTAATATGAATTTTGGTTATTTGACAAGATACCCTTTTTTCCATGGATATTTTTTTGGTCAATAATTTCTATGTCTTTTCAGCTTAAGTACGTCGTATGCTAAATGTGTGACGTCATCAATCTGGATCACCTGAAGGAAGAGCAGATCGAAATGTACGCTCACATTGCAGAGATTGAGCGCAACTGAGAGAAAGTCTTTGAAATCTCCACTCAATAAGGAGGGAGAGATGCAACTCTAGAACTCTGCCTGCAATCAGAAGCTCTGAGGAAAGAAGATGGAGAGTTTCTCAACAGGTAAATAAAGTGGTGCATTGCCTACATTAACGTGCTTTCGATAACCTTTATACCCCTAGGAGATCTATCCTAAAGCTAGTTGTGGTGAATGGAAGAAAAGATGATAGCTCTAGCCTCTAAGTTTATGCTCTTTAACTAGAAGGTCTCAGATTTTGGGTTACATAGGCTTCATTTACTATCACCTCTTCATTTTCCTCTTGGATCCGTGAGTGCAGTCTCTGGTGCTTGTGAGCGTCATATTACTTGGTAAGTGACTGAAATTCACAGAGTAGCTTTTCTGCATCCATGAGCATGTTATTGACGGTGGTACATGATTTTTCTCGTGTAGCCAGTCCTTTCTGACTGCTTTTTTCAGTCCCTTGTACTTATTTCCTTTTGACGTCAGTGATATGACCAGAAATGGTCGGAGCAGACGTTAAATCCCTACCAATTTTCAATTTCTTATAAATTATTTATCACTTGTAACCTCTAACGCTATATTTGAATAAATATTATACTTATAGTCTATAATATGCTAGTTACATCAATAGCTTTTATTAATTTTTTTGTATAGCTATGCGAGGTATATTACACTACTTCTGCAATAATTTATTCATCATTATTGTTTCATCCATCAGGCAAACTTTCCTGATTTCATATCACTGAAGACGCTGAAGAAAAATTCAAAGTCTTGATCTATGATGAAAAAGACAAGAACAATGTTGCTTCTATGATATTCATGAATGGACCGAGACAGAACAGTGATAGTTGAGCTTCTGGTCTTTACAGTAATGCAATTGGCAGATCTTATTTATAAGAGAACCATGATTTTTTAGATTTAATTCATTATTTATAAGGGATTTGCTTAAATCTTATTCATGAATTTGTTTAAAATTCTCCATCTCATTTCTCTTCCTTATCATATCAGACTCTGACTTCAGGGAGTTGACTCTGAAGATCACCAACTGTGTGAATGCAATAACTGACAAGAGCATGAGGAGACCTATTCAGAGGGAAAGCAGACCTAAGAGGCACGAGAGAATCACTACTGACGAGAGGTAAGTAAATACAAGAGTGATAGATGGCGCTACTATTGCTGTTTCGATTCCTTCCATAAATTGAATGTGCTTAACGGACGATTGAAAATTGTCATTGTTCTTTAGAAATTTTTACATATCTGCAAAAATGACTTCGGTACCAAATTTTAATCCTATACAATTTTATAATTTTATTCTTTCCCGTAGGACTAAATTCGAAAATGAACCTTTGAGGTCCATGCAAAGAAGCAGCATACAGGTCAGGGCCGTCAGACTGTTTCAAGGGTTAGATCTGCTTCCCTAGCACCCAAATACATACGAAGCTGGCATTGTTCATCCTTAGTGAAGGGCCAAGTTGAAGGCTTTGGTGGAGAAGGCCCTCATGGCAGAGCAAGCTAAGGTCATGTGACTGAAAGTGACAGGCATGTCTACACTCTGATGCCCAAGCATTTGTTTCGTTGAAAGAATGGCATTGACACGAAACATAAGTGATTAATGTGTGGAATAAATTTAAAAGACATCTGCTGTATTATTTCATGTCTTTCCTTTATAAATTTCAGAAGTTATGATACATAATGGAACATTATCCAATAGGTAGTTATAATTTGTAATATTCCAAATTTAGCAATTTTAATTTCGAAATCTTTATTCAACTACTAGCCGCCATCTAAAAGATCCTGGCAAACATCGTTGTACCGATACTAGCCATCATCTAAATGATGACTGCACTCCGACGCTTTGCCGCTCGTTGCCGACATTGGCCTGGTTGCACGGGTACGTTAACCCAGCGTCTTGCCGACGTCTTTTAGTGCATGCACGATGGTAAACCAATGTCGGCCGATACTGGCTAAGGTCGGATGCCTGCATCATTTAGACATTGGCTAGATGTACCACTGTTTGCTGGGATGGTGATGAAGAATTTACAGAAGTAGGACATACCGATCACAGAAGTACCTGTGTCAAAATTGTAGAATTTTTTTTAATTAGAGTATATTATTATATATTATATAATCAAGAGCTTTCGATAAGCGATTATATTTGATAATATGAAGATCATCTATTTAAAACGATATATTATTCGTCAAAATGCAATCGTAATTTATCATGAAATTAATGTTTACACTTAGAGTCTTTACTTGAACAATCTTCGCAAACAAATAAAAAAAAATGAAATTTTGATATATTACGATAAAATACAATCGAAAACTCCCTACTGGTTATGTTGTTATTTTAAAGCTTACCTCCCATACTGTAAATTTGTAGCATCATTATGACTAAGAAACCCAATCCAGCAAGAACACAAATCAAAACAGTGAATTTTACTCTTCCAATAAAGTGAATACCAGGCCATGTTGATATGTATGCTAGTATTTCAAGTACACCTCCACAAAACACGAACGTGTAGACGTCTGCGCTGCAAAACATTTGATTCTTTGACGGTGTCCTATGAATCACCTCTAACACGAAATTTTTGTGATATTTGTTTGAGTGAAATTCTCACAGATTTAGAGCGTTAGGGATAGCTGAGATAATAAAGTTAATTATGTGACAAATACACAAGGGGTTGGACAAAATAATTGGAACACTACAGTTTTTATTACTTTAGCGTAAAAATTCGGTTGTGTCCAAAATATTGTTACAAGTTTCATTATACTGGTATATATTGATTGTGAATAGGTTTTTCTTGCTACACAATTGCTTTATTTCCATTGTATTACACATTTATTAGATATTTAAATAAACTTCATGACCTAACTGATTTCGAAAAAGAGCAACCAACTGATACTCGTTTTCAAAATGAATATTATGGGCAACCAGGTGCATCCAATGTGCCAAACTTTGTTTTCTGAAGGTGGCTGTAATTACTAAGACGATAATGGTCCAATCTAAACTACCCATATCGTTAACATTGATTGGTACAAAAACCTTGAATCTGAAATAGAACAAATCCTCATCTTCATATCAAAATAACATCGAAGATTAGTAGTGGATTACTTGAGCGACAAGTTTGGAATAGCTACCCTCCCGTCTTGAGGAGCTATAACTGGTTTTGATGAAAGAGTGGCTCAAAATTTTGATGGGTGAAGTCAGGAAGCTTTATGATTTCATTCCGAGATGAATTAAAGCTGTATTGAAGATTGATGGCGCCAAACTCCATATTATATCATATTTCATCAAATTTAACAAGTGCTACAATTATTTTCTCCAAACCCTGTATGGAGTAATTTTAATAATAAATAGAATGTTTATTATTATATTAATGTGTATCTAGATATTTAATCATTATTAAGAATGAAATTATTAAGATTGGAAGAGTATGTTTTCAGTTCTATTAGAATTGAAGGCATTTCATGGAAACAAAATATATACACAATGAAAATATTAAGAAATATTTCATTTAGGAAGCGTGACATCATGCTTCATTTTAAATTGCTCTAGTTTTTATTATTATTTCAATTCGAAACTCTGATTTAAAATGATACCTCTCATCACTGATGGTTGATTTAAGAAAAATAGAGCCGTGCAAAAGTGAAATTGGACGTCACGCTCTTTAAAATACTGTGAATACTTTAATATGAGTTCCCTAATTGAATCATTGTAGGGTGAAACAGGTACATTACTGCTCATTAATTAACCTCAGGTTCAAACTACAGAAACACTAATGAATATAATAGTTTCAAAACACTCATAAAATTAAAGAATAAAATATGCATTGCGATAAAAAATTATAACATGCATTGCGTTAAAAAATTACTTGACGTTAAAAGGTTGCAATTTACCTGTGTGACCCTACTCGACGAATATTAAATAGATAACTACTCACCCGAAAGTGGATGCACCTAGAGCAACACCATAGTACACCAAAGATGAAACAAACCACAAATGGAAGACTATTGGTGTTCGACAAATAATCTGGGGCTTGATCCATCTGTCCATCCACTTAGACAGAGATAGATTGGTGGAGCGCTCGCTCTGTGAATAGACATTCATTTTATTTTAATCTAACATTTGTCCACTCAAACTTTTGAAAAATTAGTTATTAGTTTAACGGCAGCTTCAAAACCAAAGGCAATTTTTTTGAAGTAAATTATGTAGATATGAAATACAAGGGACTCTGTGAACCGAATCATCTACAATAAATCGGTGACAGTATATAATCACCAGAGAAAGTGACGGAAAATAGTCACAATTAGCACCGTTGACTGCAATTATAAATAGAAGAGGTGAAAAGGGTTAATATTTTCTTTATGATATATGTATAATAAAATTACTAAACATTTCCTTACTTTCGCGTGAATAGTCCTGAGGATAGTTAGCATTTGATAATCTGGTGGCATCTCACTTGTGCTGTTTTTGGCTAAAACTTTCAAAACTTTGAGACAGTCTTCATGTCTTCCATGTCGACATAACCAACGGGGACTTTCTGGTACAAGACTGGTGAACAGACAACAAATCGTGTTAAATATGAAATCATACTCAGAAAATCTAATAAGGTTGAAGCATTAATAGGGATTGTGTGACTATCAGTTGGGAAATTTATAAGCAACAAATTTTTCTGTATTGTCGCTTACGGTAAATAGTGATAGCACTTTATTGTAGACATATCAGACATTATTTTCAGGTTTTTTTATGTGTATCCAGATTTCATACAAACCCAGGTAGCGATGTTTCTTGTCAATCACTCAATTATTACGTAAAATCATTATTATTCTGATAAAGAACCAAATAATATTTTATAATTACCAGCTTGCGAAAATCAAAATGGATGCTGAAAATACCATTGATAGTTGCAGCATGCGCCATCGATAGATGTAGTAGCCGAGCACAGCAGATAAGATGTGACCCATACCCCAGGGTATAGCGACCATAGTGTTGACAAAAGGTCTGTGACGTGGTTCACTAGATTCTATTGCTGTAATGGAATCCATATATGTATATATGAGCATAAATTGATTAGCGACAGCTATAAATATACATTACATCAATTAAAGATCTATTATATTTATTATATTCTTATAGAAGGAACAATTGATATATTTTAATAGTTTGAGAATGAAAATTTTCATGAAAAATCATGCAGAGTATCAACAGAGTTGCCCAACAATTCTTAAATAAATTTCCTTGCATTTTATCCATCAATTGTAGGTTAAAATATATGATTGAGTCTTAGCTCAATACCTTGAACATACGAGCTGATGAAGCAACCAATGAAGAAGGCACAAGAAGCGATTCTAAAGGCAGCGAAGTAGTAAATGTTGGAGGCAGTTGAGACACAGGCACCCATCACAATTCCTCCAATTGTGAAATACCTCAGTCCAAATTTTCGTCCAAATCTTAGAAATAAAATTTAAATAAATAAATAAAATTTAATTCAACTTAATTCAAGTAAATAAAGATAAATCTATTCAATAGAGTCTAGACAAACAATTATTATTTATTAGTATGCGATACGTTACTGATAATATTAGTTAATCGAAAAAAAAAATGGTAATATGCTGCAACAAATTACTGAACATGTAATTACTTCGGATAGTAAATAACTAGTAAAATTCCCAGTGTGATTATTTATATTGGTATAGTATTTCATTTTGAAATACTGACGACTAAAGTTTGAGAATAATTGTGCGTTATTGAATAGATTCTTAATGAAAATAATTAAGAATATAAACAAACAAACACATACATAGGATGAACTTAAATTAATTTTGAGATGGGTTTAACATTTGTTTGGGAACTGAAGATCATACCGTTAACTTCAAAATAAAATTAAATAAAGGGACCTAAAAGAAACAGTCAGAATGGTAAGTGGTTCCGTGAATAAACACACGTAACTTCAATCCGTGAGAATGCTCATGTATGGAGAGAAGCTAGCCCAAGAATAAATTCACCTTCCACCAGTGTGTGACAATACTCATGGATGTAAAGAAACTACTTCAGGAATACAGTCACCTAACTTCAATCCTTGACAATGATCTTTTATGAGTAAACAAATGAAGGGCCACAAGCCAAAGTCTCTTAACCGCAAAAATCGGGTTGCTCAAGGTAAAGTCTCTTAAGCGCTTAGCACCCGTGAAAACAGTTACAATCTTGATGTGCTAAGCGCTTAACACTCACGTAAAACGGTTGGAGTTGGCGGCAAACAAGAGTCTCTTAACCGCATCTCATTGCATAGAAAACGGAGCGAGGGTAAACTCAAGTATTAACCTTGTTCTTATTATGTTCATTATTAGACTCTTCTATTTTTATGGAATTCAATATGTTTCCAATTTTTATAATATAATAGCGGTAGATATATATATTGCCTGCAATAATTACTTCAAATCACTTAGGTGATGAAGAATAATATAAATCACGTAATTTAAGTTGACATGATGTAGTAAATTATAGCAGATCATTTTAATTTCGATTTCACGAAAGCTGTATCTTTAAGCTGCTAATTAATTTGTATGCACTTCTTAACACCTTTATTTGACTAAACTTTAAATTACATTTTCATTCTCTGTTGCTCAATATGCAAGTCTTTAATTATCTTGTTTTTAATAAAGTAATATATTTAAATAATTGTTAACATTGCATTATACTTTTAATCACACAATATCAGGAGAGGTTAGTTGAATTAAATGTTTAGTAGAATGATGGTAGTGAACATAAATAGATTTTTTAATCTATTCCGTTCCAATCTAGTCATTTGCTTTAGTAATTGCAAATATCTTCAAAACAATAACACTCACAAATTATCTGTACTGTACAGAAAAATAACTATTTGTATTGATTATTTAACAGTGGACAAATTTCACATTTCCAAAAATAAACTTTATTAATTGTAATGTATATATTTTAGGATTGGTGTGGGTAAACTACAGATTGGTAAATAACAAAGAACAGTGATTTGGGAATTTTACATCCTGCGGACACTTTCACTCCAAGCTAATCTTTTTATTGCTTTAATCAATGAAGCTGATGCTTCTCATCATCTTACTGCAAACCGCATGGAATTTGATAGCATATTTTTGTTATTTTTATAATAAAAACTCTACAATACCTATTTTACTTCAGACTTACTAATTTTAGGTCTGAAAAAAAAATGAACACCATTTGTTTTGATTGTCAACTAGGTATACCATAACCATTTATTATTCGTGTAAAGGTATGCAATTGGATGAACTTATTATAGGAACGTTTATTTACTTTAGGAAACAAGTTATATCTTAATTAAACAAAAGCCGAAAACTTATTTTGTTCATAAATTTAAAATCAAAACAAAGAGTGTACAATCTTTTTTCTAAACGTCAGGTTAGTGATTCGCTCAATTGTTGCTCACAGAGTATCAAAAACATTAAAACCAAATAATATAACTATACTGAGTCTAATTGCATGCGGTTTGCAGAATAATGATCATAGACCTTAGTTCTATGATATTATGAATTAATAGAAGAAATAAATCTGGCGGTATTCATACAGATATTACTTTTATTAGTATCGACAATACAGATGAAGATTTCACAACTATAATTAATATATTTTAAATTTCATGAAGGAAAATAATACAAATAATGAAGGAGTTTTGCATGAGAACATTCCAAATGGAAAAAAAAGTAAAAAATAAATAAATAGAATATATACTTACAATTACAACCAAATACACGAAGGTAAGAGGATCTAAATAATTAATGCTGTACTTCTAGTTATCAATACCGTATGTAGCTACTCTAAATAATAAAAAATGTAAATTAAGAGTAATACCATAAGTTAACTGTTAATTAGCAACTACACTAGTATAGTGCTGAAGAGACACCAATCAATGTAATAAATTTATATTAGTAGGGGATTTAACGTCTGTTTCGGAACAAAATGCCATATCACTAAAGTCAAAAGAAAATTAAATACAAAGGACTGGAAACATAAGTGAAGAAGGAAAGTGGTTACATGAGCAGTGATACAAACAACTGTTATTACAAAGCTTATGGATGCAGAAAAGCTCCTCCGTCACTTACAAAGGAATGTGATGAAAGACACAAGCACCGGCAACTGCACTTACGGATGGAAGAGGTGATAGTAAATGAAGCCTACGAGCCTACCTAACACAAAATCTAAGAGGAAAATGAAGAGGTGATAGTAAATGAAGCCTACGAACCTACCTAACACAAAATCTAAGAGGAAAATGAAGAGGTGATAGTAAATGAAGCCTACGAGTCTACCTAATACAAAATCTAAGACCTCGTAGTTGAAGAGCATAACCCTAGCGCTATCCTCTAAAACTGCAAGTAGCGGTAAAATATGAAAAACAATCTATAAACCACATTACAACAGTTTGGGTCCAAATGGAAGGCACCCCTCTTCTCTTCCATTCACCACAGACAGTTTCAGAATAGAACCTCTGGCATCTCAATATAATCAAATGATCATAGTTAATTTTTAAAGAGAAAAAGACAGATTGACAGAGCTAGAAATTTATCATATAATGATCAGCTTTATTATTTTTAAAAGGAGGATTTAACGTCTGCTTCGACTCTGAGAAACATTCAGAAAATAAAGTGGCTCCATTAACAATGTTACCTATCACCAGTCTAGTGACAATGCACTTGGATGCAGAAAAGCTTGTTTCATAGAAGTATTAAAGTTTCACACCAAGAAATGTCACTAAAAGGGACACAAGCACCGTTGGCTGTACATATGGATGGAAAAGGAAACCAAAATGTGATACTAAACGAAGTCTACCTAAAAAATTTAACATCGTAGTTGAAGATCATAACTTTAGCGCTATTCTCTAAAACTGAAAGTAGCGTTAAAAAATGATAAACATAGAAATCCAAAACATTTTGGAACCCAAGCGAGGCATCTCCCTTTTTCTTCCATTAACCATCGACAGCTTCAGGACGGAGCTCCTGAGGTCAATTGAAGAGGTACCTAAAAATGAGTATGGATGCAATATTAATAATTTAATAATGATATAAAAAAATAAAAAACATGCTATTAAGATTCTATATTTGTTGTAAAATTCCGATAGCTAGTTATAAATAGCAGCTAGTTACATTTTTTGGATCAATTATATAGCTATTTTGAATGCAATAAATTAGATAGATATTGATTGTATTTTTGATATAGCTAATGCATATAGCATATTTATTTAAATTTGTGAACTAACTTTAAAATTTTAAATACTTCTAATTTTACATTCAATATTAGAGAATACAGCTAATTTTTTTTATTAAGTTCATTTGTTCGCTTTAGAATTAGTTAATCATATATATAACTCATTAAACAATTAACTTTAAATTACATCTACAAGAGATCAACATGATGATGACTTACAATTAGGAGAATCTACTCAAACTACACATGTATGTATGCAGTGGCAGTACTGATGTTTGAAGACATAGCAGAGCAATCATGGGATAGTTGCACACCTGTAAAATAAAATACATTCATTAAAAGGTCATAAAATTAAAAAGTTAGATGCATTAGAAAGTAGCAAATTCAGTTCGGAAAAATTTATTCGGATAACAGTTACCTAACTGTGGTGATCTTACATAATTTTTATCGTTTGAAAAATTTGCCAGGGAGCTCTGTGATTAAGTTTGTGATATAATTCTAATACAGTCTTTAAAATAGATTTGTTCTGCTCTGTTATATAAAAATATAATAAATCATTTTAAGATAGATAGGGTGAGTATTGAGTAAAAAGCTACAAAAAAAAAGCTCTTGGTTTTGTAGTCACCTTCCTGAGCTTAAATGTAAATATTTTTCTATTTACAGTAAATGCAAATACATTTTTAACTAGCTATATTCAACTAAGTATATTGTGATAAGCATAAGCTAAATGCTTGAGTTCATAATAGCCTACTTCTATATTTATTAATTCTTTCCCATCACTAAACTGTTTACTTTAGAACAGCAAGCTGTTGTGCATAATAAAAATTTAAAAAAAACAGATCAGTTGTTCAAATGAAAATATTATATTTTTAAGATTATTTGGATGGAAAGAGGATGGTACTTTATATTGAATATTAATTTTCGCATCAAGTTAGCTACCGATTTTAAACACACTACACATTTCCCAGTAGCTAGATATTGTTTTCCATCTTAACTTTTATCAAGATAATTAAGAACTTTCTTTGCTATATTTAGATTAATTGTAGTGACAAAATAGAACTACTTTGGCAATAGAATAACATTTTATGACATTGGTTAGATAATTAGATTCGACTCAATTTACAAAAAATGTTCATAATTTATTTGATCATTTGATAAATATTAAACACAAAATTCTCATTCAAAGAGAATAAAAAAATATGATTCAAAATATTCAATTTTTGAACATTTTTAGGAGAAAAATCATTGTTAATATCAATTAGCCAACTTCAGACACATTGTTATGTAGTTATGATACTTTAATTATCTATAGCTACCTTCAACATATATATACAGTGAAAAGTCTACTCACATAGCAAATCAAGATGACACTACAAGTTATCCAAGGGTGAAGTATCAGGAGATGTCCTTTTCCAAGTCTTGATAGATTTATCTGAAAGGAATAATTGTTTAGAAATTTTTGTTAATCATATTACTGATAAGAAAATTAAACTGTTCATGGCACACAACACACAGCATATTGATAAATTATAGCTACTGTATTTAATTATCAATACATAAAATTTAAAATATTTTCAACAGGTTGCATAAATCATAAGATTCCTTCTTTAGATGGTTTCAAAGTTTTTGTTCTCTAAGTTGACCTTTATTATCAACTGTCCTATTCTTAAGCCGAAAATGAAAGCTTTTCAGAATATTTTTATACCAATAACTTTACTACCAGTAAGTAGCTTCACTAAAAATTGTATCATTATGGCCCATTGCCACCATAACCAAAAAACAAAAAAGGAGTTTCAAGTTTATGAATATAAGCTAAATAATTGTTTAGTAGTCACATTTTCTATTTCATTTTCCAAATATTTTAATTCATAGTTGAAATTTAAAAACAACTTTTTTGATAACTGTAGCCAATGCAAAATATTTGCATGTTTGAATGAAATCATTATATCTTTAGACAGATAAACCAATCACACATTTAAAGACAATAACTTATTAAATTTAGGTCGGAATAATCTCACTGCGATTATTTACCCCACAAGTGCGATGCAATTACGCTAATTCTTATGAAAGGTATGTTAATAAATGATTAACTATAAGAGATACAAGATTGAAAATAGGTACACATCATTATCGAAATGATATCTTAGGATGGTGTAAGTATGGAGCTTCTACCTGAATTGGTTCTTATGTTAGATCAAAGTTTGCAGGAAAGTGAGATGGAATAGTAGAATACCCTAGACGATGCTAGGGTTTTAGTGAAAAAATGACATGAATCTACAAAATACATGAATCTACAAATTAACTCTTTAGCTGAAGATTTTCAAATTCATTTCAATGTTAGAATGGAGAGAAATTCATAGCAATTTCATATATATATATTTTTGAAAATGAAAATACTGGACTTATTAAGCATTTTGCTCATAATTATACTTCAATTAGTAATACGGATCGAAGTTTGGTACTCCAGTTCTATCCAAATTAAATTGGCTATTTAACTAACAATATAGGTTTTACTGAAAGCATGTTAAGATACCTAAGCTCTTCATTCTTATCTCACCCAAACTTATAAAGTATGCTATGCAATATCTCATCAATATTTGATTCACCAAAATAAAAAATATTTTAAAAAATCTGTAATATACTGGGTGGCACAAAAGAAATGAAACCCATTTTCAAATTTTACTCATTCTCATCAAGATTTTGGCTACAAGTTACAAGCCATGACCCACTTTGAAAAAATTCTGCTGGCCAACAAATGAATTTTGGAGGATAAATACTTCGTTTTATAAAATTTGCATCAATTCAATCTTAATATTTTGAAATTAGCAAAACTTCGGAGTTAGGTAATCAATTCATCAGTAAAGTCCTAATTTTCAAAAGTGGGCCAAATACTGTGGAGCAAATACTGCCTATTTGCCTAAGTAACCTGTTATGCAGTGGTGTGAGCAATGTTAGGCTGGTAGCTATTACCAGCCATATTTTATTGTATTTTGAACTTTTTGCAAGACACTGACAAACAGCACCATAGATTATTTTCTAGTAGCCAATACTTCAACAACATACTACTTAGGTATGTTCTACTTAACAAAATATATCTTTAATTAAACTAATCACTGTAATCTAGATTTTACAATAAAAATAATAATTTACCTAATGGATACAAATAACAGATTCAAACATACTTCAAAAAGTCAATAATCAATAGTTTGGAAGGTTAATTCTCCCAATTAGGTTGGTTTTATTTTTTGTACTTAAGTATTTTTATTTTAAGGTGTAGCTACTATAAGCTTAATATTTTAATAAAATAAAATTAATGGAAACTTCATAATAGAGAGTATTTAGTCTGTAAAATTAACTTGTTGGACTAAATAATTTTTGATAGTGGTTTTCAGACTATTATTTATAGCAATATTTGCTTATAAGAATAATTAGTTCAAATTTTAGCACAAATGAATATTTGAAATTAAATGTTGAATTATCAATATAACAACAAACTTTTGGTCATAACCCAGTATGTAATTGGTGTACAAGAACCCACTTGCATTTTCAAAAAGCTGAAAAAAATCCAATAGCTTATTTCCAATTTAATTAATAGTAAACAATAATTAATGACAAACATAAGCATTAATAGTAAGCATAAGAATTAATAGCTAGAAATCCACCGACGTTGCTGGAATATTATTTTCAAAGGGGAAAAACTATATTTAACTGTGAAAGAAACAAAAAAGTGTCTAGGTAAGTAGCTAGGTTAAAACTTAAAGTAAATAATAACTAATATCCTAAGTCTACACTGCAAGAGCTGGTAAAGTGTTCAAGAAATCCTCTATTTTGCTTTCTGTTCTCAGTAAATTGTAAAATCCATGTATATATAAGAAAATTAAACATTGTAAGTACAGAAAATGTTGAAAAATTCCCATACTATCATACTCTTGGTCTATGTAGTTGGTAATCAATTTTAGCTAATGCCCATCAGTCTTAACTATTCTTCAAAGGCTGGAGAAAAGACCAAGATATTATGGTAACAAGTTGATAGAATCTGCCCGCATCTCAGTCTGCAAAATATAGGACATTCTCAACATTTCCTATGACAACAATCCTTAATATGAATTAATAATCGTATCCCCCTATACTAATTATATTTAGCTACATGTATTTTTACTATTTTACATTATTAAGCCGAGAACAAGTAGCAAAATAAGAGGTAAAGATTTCTTGGAGAACAGTATCAGTTCGTACAGTCTGGGAATCTGCCAAGACAGGCCATTACAAAACTATAAAGTGTTCAAAAATAAATCCTCCATTTAGGCTTCTGTTCTCAGTATAACTGTAAATATAGGAGAAAATTAGAGATTGTTCACACAGAATTTCAGAAAATCTTAAAAATGTCCCATTTTCTGCTAGCTGACTGGGAATCTGCTGATAAGCTGAGCTTAATAGCATGAGCTCAACTTCACATCAAATTAGAATATCTGAAAGTCAGGAGACACTAAAGTCACTGAAAGAAGCTACATTATGCAGAATGGGCTAGGATATCTGAAATTTTTGAGTTATAAATATCAGCCTCAACTCTGCTTAGATATTGATATTAGCCGTATTAGGTACATAAATTTATAATACCAAGTTGTTCTTACAAAATTACAGATAGTGCCTAGAAACCTACCTATATAATTTAGCTACACAATGGATATTTAATAATGAAACAAGAAACAGATAATCGAATACTACTCATCCTGAGTCATCCAGTCTGCAAAGCGCATTCATATCGCCGAAGACCTTTGAAGACAAATTTTGAGGGAAAATAATTAATTTTCCTAATTAATTCCAATGTTTACATGTATTTATGTTTTTATTGGAGACATTTTGCAGACGTCTGGTCATTTTGGAGACAGATTTGAAATTTTTTGAGACAGATTTACCACACTTTACAGACTGGTTACTCATACTAGGTCCTACCTACTCCACTAACTCCAGCTCCAGGTAAAATAGTAATGTTCATAAACTCTCTAGCTACTTGTCCCTTCAAGATTTAAGCTCCAGCCTCAAGGTAATAAAGCATGTCCAAACTGAGGCGAACTCGCCATTTTAATGGCGAGTTTGTGCCAGACTTATAGTTATTTTGAGCCCTTCAATTGCAAATGAAGAGAAATATCTAATTTTCTCTTATGTTACACTACATTTAAAATGTTATTTTGGGGAGATTTTATGATAATTTGGTCATTTTGGAGAGAAATTTGGTAATTTTTGAAGAGAAATGCAGAGACAAATGGAGAGTTTATGGAACAAAGAGATATACTATTTTACTTTGGTCTTAAGCTAACCTGAGCTAGGCTCAATTGTCATAAATTCTATCCTAAAAAACATTGTATGATTGTACTAATTGTAGGACTACCTAGAGGCAAGAATAACTAGTAGAATTGTCTCTACTGTCTGAACCAGACTGTATTTTATGGAAAATTCCACCAACATTTAGGTGGAATTTTGCTCTTTTGAAAATAAAATTCTAGCTAAGTCAGTGGATTTCTAGCTCTTGCTGCTCTTTATTCCTACCTATGTAACCATTAATTTTCACTTTTTAGTGGAAAATCAGCCAAATTTTTGGAAATTGTTGATGTATTTTTTAACTTTCAGAAAAAGTCAGTGGAATTTTGTGCACCAAATACAGACTGATCTCTACATTTGCAGTGAAGGCCCGAAGTTCTTAATTTGCTCAAAATAATTGTCATTAACTCACAAATAAAATAGCATGAATGGACATACAAGTCATCCATATTTCAGAGGCTGGTAAATTGTAAGCCAATTTGGCTCATTTTTCTTTTTTGAAGATTTCAAGCCAAAATGAACATTGGAAGTTGGAACATAGGAATTAATTTATAATTTTAAGCCAATTAGGAATAGGTATCTGATTTTTACCTTCTGAAATATAAGCCAATTAATCGGCTTTAACTGACATAGCTACTCTGTGACATGGATGGACATAAGTTTTAATAGGTACTAGCCAGTGAGCCACTAGGTAGTTAGTACCTGGGGGCTGGGCTGGAGTTTATATAAAAGTTTATTAACTAGCCGGGTCCCGGGCTTGGGCCGGCATTCTGTATTTGGTGCACAAAATTCCACTAACTTTTTGAAAAAGCTGAAAAAATCCACCATAAATTTCCAGTAATTTGGCTGATCCACCAACATTTTAGTGATTTTACCCATTTTTCCACCGAAAATTAATGATAATATAGGAATAAATAGCTAAAAATCCACCGACTTTGCTGGAATATTATTTTTAAAAGGAAAGACCATGAAATACAGACCAGACTCGTAACTGGGTCCTACTCCTACTGAACTAGTATCTCTCAATTTAACTACATAGAGTCTAGAGAGCTCAGAGAGGCAGGTAACCTACATAGTACATACTAGCCATGTTTTAGAGTAGGTTAAAGTAGGTTAAAGAGTTAAAGCCAATTAATTGTCTTAGATTTCAAAAGGTCATTACTCTGATAAGTAGGTAAGTAGGTATACCTACCTAATTGGCATACAATTTTGAATTATTTCTTATGTTCCTATGTTAATTTTGGCTTGAAATCTACAAAATGAGCCAAATTGGCTTAGCTCAGAATTTTTGTGAAATTTATTGGCTCAAAAATTGGCTTAGGTACCTACAATTTTCCAGCCTCTGAAACATGACATAATAGCTACGGTGCTACCTATATACCTACCTAATATTTTGTAATTTTAGGTTATAAGCCATACCTAAGTAGTACTTCAGGATATAAAACAAATTAAACTACCAATCTTGCTACCTAATTAGGTAGATTGGCTTACTCCAGGTACATTTTCAAACTCAAAATATCAAGAGACGAGTGACGACTTACCTGATGAAGAGGTAAACATATTTTGAGCGGATTCTCAATGTTAATAATAAGTTTTTGGACCTAGATTTACAATTTAAACTAGGTATAGGTATTTCTAATTTCAAATCTCTACAGTGTTACAGATCTAAAGCACAATAGAATGGTCTTGAAATTCGTGCCGAATTAGGCGGTAACAAAAGGGTTGACAAACAAAAGCTAAGCGTAATGATTGGTATACAGTTTCGAACCCTTTATAAAAACTTTTTGTAGATTCCAGTATCTTCAAACAGATTTAATTGTTTGAGAAATAGTTCGGCTAAGTGTTTTATACTATATATAGATTCACAGCATAAGCTGTATCTACTCCAAATATATTTCAAGGAACTGAATGAGTTAATTAATAAATACATAGGTAGTTTTAAAATTAATAAAAATATTATTTTTTATACCTACCTAATTGTTTTTTGATATTCCTGATTCAATTTACGTACTTTTCATCGAATGAATCATTCTTTCCGGACAAAACCTATACTTTATTATTACGTGAAAAGTTATTACGATTCATTATCCATAAATATTGTATATATACACTCCCATAAATAACATTGCAAAAATTAGCTATATATATACTTCGTTTTCTATGCAATGAGATGCGGTTAAGAGACTCTTGTTTGCCGCTAACTACAACCGTTTTAAGTGAGTGTTAAGCGCTTAGCACATCAAAATTGTACCGTTTTCACTGGTGCTAAGCGCTTAAGAGACTTTACCTTGAGCAACCCGATTTTTGCGGTTAAGAGACTTTGGCTTGTGGCCCTTCAAATGATATATAACGTACCTGTCTACTATGTAACCCAATATAGCGGAACCTAAAAGATGACCAAACATGCAGGCTGCAATAGCTGTAGAGGCAAGGGGTGCTTCATCACATACCAGGTCCCACTGTAGTAGAAAAGACTGTCATAAGATTTTACAATTTTCTAGTCTGATTGAAAACTAAGATTATAATATTGAATATTTCATAGAATTCTCCCTTAAATTCTTAACTTACTCTTAGTTTGATTGACTAATGGCAATTCTGAGTTAATTTACAGTAAAAAAGACTTACTAAAAAATAAAATCAGAGAAAAATATACGTACAATTACCTTTTCAATTTAACAAATTACGTTCCTAAAAATGTTGATTTTATTGTTTGCATATAATTGGCATGGGTACACAAAGACAAATTTGTAAGAATTGGAGGTAATAGGAGAATTCGAAACTGTGATTTGCGAAATTAGAAACAAGCACTGACTCTTTTCTCTGATAGTACATCATCACAGTGACTCTTTTTTCTGATAGTACATCATCACAGTGATTCTTTTCTCTGATTGTACATCATCACAGTGACTCTTTTCTCTGATAGTACATCAGCACAGTTACTCTTTTCTCTGATAGTACATCATCACAGTGACTCTTTTCTCTGATATTACATCATCACAGTGACTCTTTTCTCTGATAGTACATCATCACAGTGACTCTTTTCTCTGATAGTACATCATCACAGTGACTCTTTTCTCTGATAGTACATCATCACAGTGACTCTTTTCTCTGATAGTACATCATCACAGTGACTCTTTTCTCTGATAGTACATCATCACAGTGACTCATTTCTCTGATAGTACATCATCACATTCACTCTTTTCTCTGATAGTACATCATCATAGTGACTCTTTTCTCTGATAGTACATTACCACAGTGACTCTTTTCTCTGATAGTGCTCCATCACAGTGACTCTTTTCTCTGATAGTGCTCCATCACAGTGCGTTTTTTCTCTGATGGTACATCATCACAATGACTTTTTTCTTTGATAGTACAGGTAAAGCTCTTACAGAGGACGATCTTTGAACGTTCAAAAAACACAGTTCTAACGGACTGTGATCGCTACAATGACCTTCTTAAATTATATTGTTTAACATATTTTTTATCCTTCTACCAAGTATCTAGTCAAACATTTATTATATTCAGAGGTATTACACTTAATAAAATTACAATAAATATTTTAATGTATTGTTTCAGATCATTTAAGTATTTTGATCCAGTTACCCTATCTTTATGAATTTTCTTTGATTAGAAAAGTTCTATAGAAGATAAAAAGAGGTGTAACTATTCTATATCATAGAATAGTTAAAGTTATACCTACTTTACTATTTAGTACATTTATATAATTTAAATATTATAAAACTTTCATTAAAATTTTCCTTTAATAATAATCTGAGATAGTTTCTCTTTGAAATGCTGTTAAGGAAAACTTACAAAGTTTAAATCTCCAACTAAACTAAATAATGTATTGATACAACGACCGCTGATTGGCATTGAGGACATTTTTCAGGTACATGTACTAGGCGTTGCACGAGCATTACCTGTACATCATCGCAATGTCCCTTCTCTCTGATAGTACACCACCATAATAACCAAAGCAGTTCAAACCTCAGTTACTACAGAGTTGGTTTCCTCCTTGAAGAATCTATGAGGGCATTTCTTGGTCTCATTGGACAGTGGCACCAGACTTGAATCTTTCATTGCAGCTTCGTAACCAACGTCTACAGCGATGGTGTAATTGTAGTCCAAATATTGACAGGAGTCGCTGTTTAAAATGATGAATAACTTAAAATTATAATACCGAATCAGTTATAGCTGAATTTTAAGATATTTACCGTCCACAATCGGGTAATCCAAAATTTTTATATTGTGGTCAAATATTTTAACATTGATTCAGTTAATCGTAAAATAATTGTGCAATGAAATATAATAAATAGCTTACGTACATTAATATATATATTGCTATTAAGTTGGACCACCAATATGATAGAAACCTCAAATGTATAAAGCACTGAATGCGTTTTCTCTTGAACTTTTACTTGGACGCCAAATTTCTAGAAGCCTCAGTCTATAGATAAAACAACTCTAGTTTCATTAGTAAATTCCAAATTAGTAGAGGATTTAACGTCTGGTTTAAAACCAAAGTAGACTGTTTTAAATTAGAATTTAGCTAAAACTCTACCTTTTAGAGCTGGAAAAGTTTCTTATTTGCTCGGCAGACCAGTTGGCAGCCACCAACTCCTCAACCTTGCACCAGTACGGTGGCGTTAGAATCAGAAACACTGAACTCATCACTTCCGATGGTGCAATTATGGACGCTGTAAGAGAGTTACTGATTAATATAATTTATTATTGTTATTTGAAAACTTTGTCTTAACTATATAAATTTGAACTAAACTTAACATACGTATGAATTATTATGTAAATTTTATTTATAAATGTAAAGAAGTGTTGAAAAATTAACACTTTTAAAACCTAGTAACATTTCTTTTTAATTAAGTAATTTAATTATACTAAAATCTATATTCAGTAAAACATAATTCTTTAAAAAAATTGTAGATTCGAAATTTGACTTAGATTCTGTGGAAAGAATATAATGTAATTTTGTGCATCTAAAATTGCAAATTGTCACTAAAATTATGATCGTATTGGAGGAAGATACAACCTATTTGTTTTAGTATTATCGTCATTAGAAAGAATACCAGTGCTGAATAGATTTTAGAATACTTCACCAGTGCTAAGTAGATATAAGAATAATTTACCTGTACTAAGTAGAACCAAATACCAAACATTGTAACTGCTGGTTGATTTCACCAAGTTCAAAACATCATCAAAAGTCTCTATATCGTGTTCAAACAAACTAGATCCAGATATACCAATAGCCATTTTTAAGCAACTTTATTCTACCTCAATAATTTAAATTATTAAAGAGTCTCAAACGTTTTTATAATCTTTCCAATGGTTCAGGTAAAGGTCCCCTCCACTCTAATTTAAAATCCTCTAGAAATGATTAAAGTTATATAACATATCATAATTAACAGAAATGAAATTGATCAAGTAATCGCTCTGTAATTAATTATTTAAGAATCAGTAACACTCAACTGTCACTCTTCAACATTTCTATCAGATTTAATAGAAGAACAAGAAAGAGGTGCGAACTCTATAATATATTATCGTAAATTTAAAGCTAATTAGATATATTGGTAAACCTTAAGAACCTAATATAACATTTAGGTAACCTTATAGTTCGCCAATATAATATGCCTTGAAGCTTTATTATGGTTTTGAATTATTCAGAAGTACTTTGATCTTTTTCTTCGCTTGAAATTCAGAGGATTGAAGGAGAATCACAAGAATGACTTTAATTACATATTATAATAAAATTGTAGAACCAAATATTGAATGTTTTCAGTTTTATAATCAGAACCTTAGTTCTTATGAAAAGAATAAAGATAGAGTGGAATGAACTTGTAAACCTATAAAGTTTTCAAATGAGTTAAGTTGAAAAATGTCAAAGATATTTCACAACATGTTCACACTCACACGTTTAACTGGTTACTGAGGAGTTATACTATTATATCTGTGAGAGTAATTATATCATTACTTTATGTACACAGCTGTTGAAATGCTCTTGCATCTTAAAAGCTGCATCTAATTTTCCCATGAAACAATTTAACATACGACAGACAAATTAACATAAGTAGCTATTGCTATAAAATATTTCGGCTTCAATCACATATTTTAAATACATAATCCGTTAGATGGCGTGGTTTGCAGTATTTCATGATAGATGGCGTGGTTTACATTATTTTCCCGTTAGATGGCGTGGTTTACATTATTTTCCCGTTAGATGGCGTGGTTTACATTATTTTCCCGTTAGATGGCGTGGTTTGCAGTATTTCATGATAGATTGTGCGGTTTACATTATTTTCCTGTTAGGTGGCGTGGTTTGCAGTATTTCATGATAGATTGCGTGGTTTACATTACTTTTCCCGTTAGATGGCGTGGTTTACATTGTTTTCCCGTTAGATGGCGTGGTTTGCAGTATTTCATGATAGATTGTGCGGTTTACATTATTTTCCTGTTAGGTGGCGTGGTTTGCAGTATTTCATGATAGATTGCGTGGTTTACATTACTTTTCCCGTTAGATGGCGTGGTTTACATTATTTTCCCGTTAGGTGGCGTGGTTTGCAGTTTTTCATGATAGATTGCGTGGTTTACATTACTTTCCCGTTAGATGGCGTTGTTCACATTATTTAATAATACATGGCGTTGTTTACAGTATTTCATGATATAGTAGAGTTTTTTCTCATTAACGTTTGTTAAATGTAGGCTTATCTTCGTTAATAATCAATAGTTAATTTAATTTGAGAAATATATTCACTACATTTAGTAATCCACGTTTTTATAAATTTAATTAGGAATTTTCGTAACCGATAAATCCGGTGAAAAAGATTTGCGAAAAATTGTACTAGTTGCGCTTTATATAATAAATAATTTTCTTTTCTTTAAAATATCATTAATTAGACGGACAAAGTACAGGCGTACCCCACTCTTATTACGTCTCAGACTTACAAAAAGTCAAATATGTGTGGGTCATGTCTTGCACTTACATTACATGGTAAAGAAAACATTTCTGGAGTAACTTTGGTAAAAAAAAATTCGGTTTTCAATTAAGCTGTTTTTCGCCTCAACTATTAGAAACATTATGAGTATGTAGGTGTGATTTTTTCAAACTATGGTAAATAATATATTTACAAGAAAGGAAATTCAAATAAATATTACAGCAGATATATACTATAGATAGAATTACTAATTCAGAATTGAGTTTAAGTTTTATAATTAGAATTGGACTAATATTAAATATTCGTTTGGACGCAATAATGAGGGTCGGTATGAGATGAACCCTATATGTATATTTTTTTGTTTGTTTAATGATAGAACTGTTGAAATGATTAAAGTTATTTATTATTTTGAATAGAGTAAATGTAATGTAGGGTGTCAGTGACCAAACGAATATAAGATGCTGATTGCTGAATAGTTATTTATAAAGTACGGATCTCCTCCAAATTATAATCCTTATACATATGGCATTTATATATTTAATTATATACTTTGCATTAGCTAAAATAATTTTGATTCATTATAGCCAAGCGAATTTTTTGTCACCACCCATCACTACCATTCCTTTTTCTACGTACAGTGACTCTAATCCAGCAAAGTTTCATGGTATTGATTAGGAATTGTTTGGAAACTTCTTAAATTTGAAATAATCACTAAAATTAACATAGGGATTAGAAATAAATGTATCGTTAATATTAACGGAAGAGGTCATTTTATGGAACATGGTACGCCATAGAATTTTCAAAGTGGATTCTTTTATCTAAATTTTACGATAAAAATGGTTATTTTAAAAGTAGTATCTATTATTTTTCTAAATCAAACAGAATGGTATATGTTTCATTTGACATAGAGCCACATACGTAATAATTGAATAGGTAAATCAAAAGCGAATATAACAGCATAATCTATAATTTTGCAGTATTTAGAATCGTCACTGCTGATGCACAATATTTAGCATTAAAACGATTATCTATCACCCCCCATTAATAGTTTCCTTATCTTTATTTGTCTGTCTGTCTGTCTATCTGTCTGTGGTCTGTCACTCTTTGAGAAATATTCAGAATAAAGCTAAATATATTAACAAGTGGTAGCATGAATACCAATTCTTTTATGAGTGGAATAAAGGATTATTACTATAACTGAATTAGAAATTATTTTGAATCCACAGTGAAAGCTTATAAAAGAACTTTTTGCAACTTCTGTCAAATTTGTATACTCTGTGACTCTATGTGCGGGCCCCTTCATACTTGCGTTTCTCAACGCCGCGTTGGAAATACTGCTCATGGCAAAAAGTTTAGCTGCAATTAATTTTAACGGAGCTCTTCACACTTGCGTTAGAAAAAACGCAGCATTTTTTCTAACGCAAGTGTGAAAGGCTCCGGTAAAATCAATTGCAGCTAAACTTTTTGCCATGAGCAGTATTTCTAACTCGGCGTTGAGAAACGCAAGTGTGAAGGGGGCCTAAGTCTATGATTTAATAATTATTGTAATATTATAGTCCTTTTCCAATTAATAACTTGAATTAAATCTGCGGGCACGGACCAAAGTGTTGAAAATTAAATTACACAAATATTGATAGTGATGCAATTGAGACACGTTATTCTTAACGGGCAAGTACACTAGTACTATAATAAGAGCCGCGTCCATCTGTCCGTCCGTGTGTCACACTTTTATTAAGAAACGAATATTAAAAGGAAAAATAATTTGTGACAGTATCATGACTACGGGCTACATGCAATAATAATAGTTTGACACTAATTATTTAAAAAATATATTTTCGCTTTTGATATTTCTTTTTATGTTCAATCATAATATGTGTTATTGTATATCCATAATACATAATTTCATTCAAATATATAATTTAGATTCAATAACAGGTGCTGTACTAGTAAAATATTAAACTTATGTTGTACAGTCCTAATATTATCCAAATTAAAATATTACTATATTCAGTTATATGTATGAAATATTCTTTCATCCCTTGTTCGTAAGAAAACAAAATATTCCAGGGATAATAATTATATAAATGTTTTGAAACGCATGTGAATTTCATAAAACGCACATGCATTTAATTAAAGCATATGCATTTCATAAAACGCATATGCATTTAGTTAAACGCATATACATTTAATAAAACGCATATGCATTTAATAAAACGCATATGCATTTAATAAAACGCATATACATTTTATAAAACGCATATGCTGCATAAAGTGCTCATAATTACAATAAAAAAACATTACACGTATTTTAGTTGAATCACACGCGTCTTCTTTTTTAGTTTTGTTTGTTTTTGTTTGAATGTAAGTAGGCATTTATAGATTTTTCGAAATAAGCTCTTACTAAGAAACCCATATGTTTTTTCACAAAAATCATTAATTTGAAAAGTTAACTGTTATCTTTAATTTGAAGATAATCTCAATTCATCGAAACATTTCTGATAAAGTCTGCTTTCAAGTACTACGTATCCACATGTCATATATAAGAGATTTTTAAATAAGTATATAATTCATATATAAATGAATATAATTATTCGCAACAAGTTGAAGTTAAAATTATACTATTAATTATAATTGAACTACATTTAAATAATCAAATAATTAAAATTATTCGAATTAAAATTAAATTTACTACTACATTGAATTGAAGTTGATAATTTTTTTATCTTGGTTTGGTTCGGTGTTTTCCTATTGCTGAACTTCTTCAGAGAAGTTTCTGTAAAGTGCAGGAGTTTATGGGAAATCCTTACTAGGGTTGATTATGGTTCAAAATAATTGGCTTCGTTTTTCTGTTAGTCCTAATATTACCGAATCCTATTTATTTATCTTTACAGTTACTGATGGCAGCTGGATCGTATTCGTTCTGTCGTTTTTGTGCATCCCAGACTAGTCTCACTCTTGTATAATTTTTCAGTAAGTCTATTAAAACCTCTAAAATTTCATAAAAACTGTTCTGTAATTCTTACCTTTTCTTAATATTCCCATTACTGCAGAAATATAAAAATAAATCATTTGGTAAATTAAAAGAAAACAAAAAATTATAAAAGTTTAATGATCCAGTTGATCAATAACCTATCAAAGAAGGATTTTAAAGCTAACCTTTGAATTTTCTTGTATACATAAACCAAAAGTTATAATTAATTTAGTAGTATCTATAATTTAGTAGTAGTATGAACCATATTAAATAAATCTGAAAGGGAAAAGACTTCTACTTTAACACTCGAAGTATAATACAATTATTATTGTAATTTCTATATTTTTTTAACTTTACTCGAAAAAGTTATAATTTTATTCAAATTAACAAGAAAAAAGTAATCATGTTAATTTTTTCCTCTTAATTCCCAAATAAAAATTAGAACCCCAACAGAAAATATTAGCATGAAATTAGCATACGAATCAGTTGCTTCAGAGAAAATGTTTGGTAGAACAGTGACTTCACTAATAAGAAACATTTCATTAAATTAAGAGACAGGAAATAACAGCCAATGCCCTTTACGTCAAAGGTGACTGCTGTCCTTATTGGTTGAGAGCTGTTAGTTTGTGAGAGCAGTGGTGCTATCAGAAACCTCAAAGTGGTGCAGAACTATGGCCCACTGTCAGAAAATGAACAAGAATTAGAAAAGAGGAAAATGTTCAAATTAGCGACTAAGTTCGACGAAACTGAGGCAATATTTTTGTTTTATTTTATCGTCTCATTGAGATATTGAAGAGAATTGGAAATGATTCATCAGTGATAGAGAGTGCACATGACTGCATAAAAGCTACTGTGTACATAGTGTGATGAAAAGACAGCAGTCCAGGGTGTACTGCACTCAAATAAGGAAAAAATTATAAAAAAGACCAAGCTTGTAAAAATGATAATCAAAGCATTAGCGATATCTTGCGGGTGGTCGCATTATTTTTATGGTGAAAACATTTCTGGTGATATTCTTTGTGTGTAGCACTAATTTACTGTAAATATCTCGAGAAAATTGATACAGTGAACCTTTAAATAAAATATTCATTAAATATAATAACTTTGAACTTAAATGTAACAAGTCTAATGGAATTGAAAACATTAATTTTGATGCTTAATATATCATTTTATAAGTATAAATTAGTATTAAATATTCGAAATATTGCGTCATGAGAAAGATGTTACTAATTGTGTACAATATTTTCCACCTGAAAATGACCGAATAGAGAAGTGTACAAAATAGCTTCAATATTTATTGTTATTTAGACATCCATTACTCACCGACTAATGCATGAAGCATAGCAGTCAATGGAATACTTACCCAATGTATTTTCTCAACTCTGACTCTGAAGTGCAGCACAACTCTGCGACTGAACTCAAAGGTACGCCAGACTCTTTTAGCCTTATCGCCCTCTGTCGCACCACCAACTGGATGCCAAGACTCTCCGTCAGGGGAACTCTCGATGATGTATTTGGTTTTCACTCCACTTACTTTCACCCTGATGGGAGAAAGAGTTATTCAAAATGTGTCCACACAATCAGTCATTCAGTGGTAATTGCGTCATTAGTACCGCAGTGAAAAATATACGTTAGCTATGCGAGGAATTCTACGAAATTTAAAATCGAATACTGAAGGTTCTATGCAAGTTCTGTTAATAGCAAAGAATATTGAGATATAATAAAAACTCTGTAAATTAGAACATATACACACCAATAAGAAACGGTTTAGCTGAGGTTTTTAGATTTATTATTTAAAGTATAGTTTAGGAAGTCCAGCATTCTTAATCCAGCATAAATTTTAAAATATAAGAAGGAATAAATAAAAAATCAGTAATTTAAATTCTTTAGACTTTAGATAAAACATAATTTAAATTATACTTAATATATCTTTTATCTAACCCTAGTAACATAGTCCTTAAAAGTTTTCTAAGTAACCTAGGCGCTGGCACGTGCATGTCAGTCCTCACTAAAACTGTTATAAAATCTTAAAAAATTGGATTCTCGATATTTTTTCTTCATAAAAACCTTCATTTGATATTAACACATCCATTGGAAAATTCCAAAGAATAATTATATATTTAAAATAAAATTAACAAATAAAGATAAGAAACAAATATTTATTAGGTCTTCTTACTATTTGCGCAAAGCTATTCTCCCCACCCATCAATAAAATCCTTAAAACATTCACAGAAATGAATAAAAATATATGAAAATCTAACTGTGGATGGAGAAGGGTTCATCAATAAAAAAGATACCAGGAAAAAACATATACATTCAACAGTTTTTGAAATTTACTAACTTTAACCCATTCTCTCCGGCATTAACTTTTTTCTTCCGATTGTTATAATATTTTTTGTAGGTTATATACACACATTACTGATTACTTCATTCAAATTTAAGGTGATTTGAATAAATGGTTTTCCTAATAATGGATGTGTCCCTATGGACACGCTAGGAGAATACGGGTACAAAAAAATCACATTTGAACTTATTCCATTTTAACTGATTTCCTGTAGCTATCTATTGTTTTTATTCAGCAGTAAAATTAGTAGTTATATAATTCGTTATGATTGTATAGCATAAAAATATAATTATATAAGCCAATCAATATTGAAGTAATGTTATTAAAAAATAATTCAATGTATCTTATATCATGTTTTGAAATGAATATCACTCCGCAAACTGTATAATGGGAGCAAATATAGTACAGTAAAAAAAAATATACGAAACTATTAATTGACCGTTTTCTAATTTCACACTCACAAAATAAACTTTTTAAAACAGCATTTTCTTTTCAACTATATAAGATAACACTGCCATCTTCAATAGTAGCTGCAGCACTGGTCATGAAAATTGACTATTCATAAGGAAACAATCACCAGACAAACAGTTATACCTTATTGTGCTGGTGTTGTTAGAGCTACGGTTTTTCATTCATCCATTCACTGCACAGGGCAAGAGTAGTGAGCAGGCTGTCAAAATCGATATGCTACTCAATTCTTTTTTTGAATGCTGAAAATAGTTGCAGCACATTTCCCAACTCTATCCTCAAATTCAATAGATCTATTTTACATCATTCCTTAGTGAATATCAAATGATATGAGGTAACCACTAATTTGAATTCAGGCATCAGACTTTGTAGCCGAATCGTATATGCATATTAATATTTGCCTGTTACAGCAGTGTTTTCCAAAATACTTAATCATAGCACATGTGAAATTGATGGCGTCTGATAATAATGCAACGTGAATATTTTTGAAAATGAGCAATCAAAGGATACAATTTTGAATACTTGTGCTCTTTATAAAGTATGTCATTACAATTGAAGTGCAAAAATGTCTTTATCAAATCAAATCTGCATCGGCGCATTGATTTGCAATCAGCTACATGGCTGAAATCAGAGCTGATTGACTAATATATGGCCCTATTTTGTAGTTTATTGCAACATAATAGTATGAAAATAGGCAGAAAAATTTACGCACGTTTAATTTTTGGACATAAAACATATCGTATATATTTCAAGCGTATGACTGATTAGTTCCTCGTGTAAAGTTGAAAAAAGAATCTAGTAATTTTTGTGCACGAATTCTCCTAGCGTGTCCATCCCAGTTAACATGACAATATCGCCGGGAAATCCGCTGGAGTACCGCACCTCCGCTTCAGATCCCACATCGCAAAAGGATGCTGATTGAGCATTCGAATTGTATTCAAAAGAAATCATATCCTCATGGAACTTAATGCAAACATAAAAAATTATTATTTCTTGGATCCCGTGCGAGGCTAGACGAATATGAAATATTTTATGATTGGAACAACAAAGTTAAATACCATCAGAGTTAGAATGAAGTATATTACTATTTATAGGTATCTAAAATATAATTAGGTGCACTCACTTGAAATATGATACTCTTTAGTAGTAGTTAGTAGCTAAATAATAGTATTAGTTAATTTTATCTGTCTAAGATTAGAGAGCCAACCCGGGTGTAGGTGTAATGAGCCCCCTCCCCGGTCATGATTCCCCCTGGGACATAAGCCTATATTCCTATATCCCCATCCCGATCAAGACCCCCACCCCCTGTTTTTAATCCTTATTTACCTACATTATTTAATCCTTATTGTCACTTTTGTAGTTCATTACTGATTTCATTTAACTGATTTATATGTATATCGGGGGGGCATGCTGCCCCCCAACCCCGCTGCCAGGTTATCAAACAATCATGTAGTGTGCAGTACAACAAACTAGATTAAATTATGAAATCTCAATTAACCCTATCTGAGTAGCTCTTCATTTGTTTACCTAGGTAAATAATGATTAAAAAACAAGGGGGGCTCGTGACTGGGAGGGGGGGCTTTTGACTAGGAGGGCTTAAGTCCGGGGGTCTCAAGACTGTACTCTGGCCAACCCTACGTACCCCCCATCCCTCTGACCGCAGTGTTGAAACGCAATTGGTTGAGGTAGGTTATCTGTGAATGTGTGTGTAATCAAGAATCTTTAGTAGTTAGAGGTTTTTGCTATTCTATATACTGTAATAGTCTCTAAAGAGAGAAAATAGTTTAAAAACATGCATAATTAGAATAATAAAACTAAGGAGTGTGACCTATGGTCACACAGGTAAATTACTGTCTTTTTATTTTCAAATTGCAGCCCTATTAAGAAAGTTCCAAAATCTTTCTGAAAGTAATTATATCAATTTTTTTATATCATAATGAACTCACTTTGTGATAGATTTTATTTATTTCTAGAGTGTTTCGAAGCCATGATGGTTTTAATGTTTCTGAGATAAGGGAGCGCAGTTAGTCAAAGTGCCGCAATTTACCTACTTAACCTAAGTTTGTCACCCCTTGTTAGGTATCACAGTGCTATAGATAATTAATTAACTACATAACTACCTACTTACCTACCTATAGACACACAGTTAAATTTCGGCCCTTTAATTTTTAATTGCGGTCTCTAAATTCTAAAACATTCTGAATCGAAATTACATTAAATGACATAGCTATCAAAAGAAGAGCAGTGCATACTATAATTTATTAATTTAAGTTTTTAACGTGTGTTTTGAAGCTATGATGTTTTTGTTGTTAGAGGCCGCAGTTTGTTAGTGTGCCGCAATTTACCTGATTGACCCTAGATAAACTACATAACTACTTCCCTAAGCTAGTGTGGAAAATTGGACTGTTAAAGACGGGTTTAAATTACAATTATATGAATTTAAAACTCGAGATATTGCCTAACTTAGTAATTGGAACGATAAAGTAAAGTTAATTAAGTTGAACTGTAATATACACAATAAGAGGTTACTGTTTTAAAAACATCCTTGTTCGAAATTTTATTTAATCTAAATAGGTATAAGGGTAAGTTCCGAGTTACCGGACAGTTCCATATTTTCGATCATTTAAGAATAAAGTATATCTACAATAACTAGTAATTAACTATAATTATAAACGAAACTCTGTGATAGATAATGTGGTACCGACCAATAACTCAAAATTCACCCTAGTTTAAGCGAAACCTACGTGTCTATTTGATGTTAATTATATTTTTAAAAAATCATGAAGGTATTAGAATCTAGGATATTATTAAAGAATGCATCTCCATTATTTTTCATTTAGTACCTCTATAATCTACTATAATTTCGTATACCAAGGCAGATTTAAAATTTATAGACATGAACATATTTTTCTTTAATTCATGTTCCATCTTTTAACTGTGAAATATAAACTTTATGATTTGAAGTCTCTTGGTGATCATTGCTGTTCTGATTATTATCTAACTATAACCAAAATCATTATATTAACTATTAATTCTCTTTCAGACGTGCACGCTTTGGAGATCATTGGAGAGGAATATGCTCATGTTCTTTCAAGGAAGAGTAATGACAAGAAAGACTACGCAAATGGAATGAGAGAGACAGTCTTTTCCTTTGAAAAGATTCCGATCTAAGTTTTGTATGGTCATGCCTAATCTCCTTATCAGTTTTTATTTGTGAATTAGAAATATTATTTATCTTTCTATAACAGTAATAACTAATAACTTAAGCTTGAACTGAAAAAAAAATCAGAAATCGGATAGGCTATTGTGAAATGTTACTCTCAATCTACGTTATTTAGCTAAATTAAATGATTGTTAACATGTATAATATTCATTTATGTTATGATTTTAGTATATTTAAATTAAGTGACCTCTGTTTACCACAATTTTCATTATCCCAATCATTATAATATGTAGTTTATAAAGCTTAGTAAGCAATAGGCCATCCAAAATACTAATTATTGCGAAATGGAACTCCTACGGAAGTTCAATTTATATCATATAAAGCAATACCGAACATCCCTATCACATCCTCCCCGAACATTACATATCCTCCGCGGAATACCAGGTTAGGTCCTGAGAGGAGTTCCTCCGCACTTTACAAAAACGGAACACCTCTCGAACTCCGCACCGGACATACAGAGGATGTGCGATGAGGAATTCCACGGGATGTACTCCAAACATGAATTGTTACTTGGGATATGGCAACAGAATGTTTAAGTAGTGAAAATAGTTATGCACCACGAAAGAAATGCCGTTCTTGTACTATAATATATTTAGTAGTAGTATCTACTACAGTGCACAACGATAATATGTCCAATTTTACTAACACAGTAAAAATAATATCATACTTTAGACTTGGTGCCATGGAGCTAGCATGATTTCTAATAGCATCGAATGTTTGAATGCATCAACTCACAACCGAGGTGGGTGTGTAACCGTGTATCTATCATTTTATTTCAGTCAGTCGTTAGGAAATGCCACTGATATAAGTAACATGTTTATTTACGTGTCCATATGGACACGCTATGAGAGAATGGGTTAAGTTGGGTTCCGGTTTATTTGGGACACCCTGTATATCTGAATAAATACTCATAACATGAGCATTAACATTGGTGTAGCTTTACCCATTAAAAAAGTATTTTGACGTTATAATAAAAACAGGAATAGTACCTATTTAAATATATAGTAGTACCACTGATATAAGTAACATGTTCATTTACGTGTCCATATGGACACGCTATGAGAGAATGGGTTAAGTTGGGTTCCGGTTTATTTGGGACACCCTGTATATCTGAATAAATACTCATAACATGAGCATGAACATTGGTAAAAAAAGTATTTTGACGTTATAATAAAAACAGGAATAGTACCTATTTAAATTATTGGTCTATAATCTGATTTTGTCGATAATAAATAAATAAGTTTATATAACTACAATAATCTCCAAGGTAATTACGAATGACGCAAGTTATAACAGTGATTGGTTCGAATTAAACTTAACAATCTTGAATAGAGTATGGTAGTTCAATTCATTTAAATTATTTACACCAAAACAACACTTCCGAACGAATTACTTTTTTCTCATTAATTATCTACTTAATTCACTTACCGCACAGAAGATAGCCAGTGAGGCTGTCCCAGTTTGATGGTGAGGGGAGAATCCTCAAACACGAGAGAACCTAAGTTCTCCTTCTTATCAATGCAATACATTGGTTTACGCCCGTGCTTAGTAATTCCACCAGTAACAGTAGCCCCTCTTGACTCTAAGGCCACATTTGTGGAGGCAACTGAAAGAAGAGAAAAAGTTAGTAGGGGAAGTAATAGGAGAACAACTAAGAGTTTGCCCACCATATCATTGCACTGAATAGGACACTTTTCGAAACACAATGACTTGGGGCCGAATTACAGAAGAGTTCGTAACAACAAATTTACGACAATAATTAAGAAGTCATTTACAAACCAATTTTACTGTAAAGACTGTACCTAAATGGAATTTTTAATTTAGTTATGAACGAATTCAGACTTACGAACACTTCTGTAACCTGGTCCTTGAATCTTAAATAGTAAACACTAGTGGAAAAGCTAAATTTGTAAACAAAAGAAAATCAAAATGGTATATAAATTAAAATTGGACGTTACAGCCAACTGAAAATGTAATAGCTACTTTCTGAGAGTAGGATAATACAGATATCATATTATTCATTTCATTTCCAACAATCAAATCCCAATGAAATATTGTCACTACAACTTCTACGTAACATCATCCACTGAGATATCAAACACTAGTATGACGTCATGACTCAGCTATTCCTTGTTATGTTGCTCTATGTACAATTACATTCATAAATTGCAAATGAAATAGTTCCATCAGGCAACATTTCAAAGCAATATCCAAGTAGTTTTCTTCTCTAAATTTCCTGTGAAGATTTCGAGCAGAGTGTAAACGGTGTTTTATACATAAAATTTAATATGGTTGCTATAATTTATTATTTGAAGAAAGAGTATAATAATCTTAAATGTTACCTGTCACATAGTAGTCTGCAGACAGGTTATGGATAAGCTACAGCGTTTATTTTAGATTTTCCTTTTTTGTATATTGTACATACAACTAGAACGGGCACTTGCAGCCCCGCTTCACACTTGCATTTTTTTTGAACCACAGAAAAATATCTCTTCTTCAAATGTGCTGCGTTCTATTTTTTATCACTGAATAAAAATTTAATGCGATTTTTTTCTTCGTCGATAAAAAAAATTGCAAGTGTAAACTATTTCTAAGACGAGTTTCTTTTTTCGCGGTGTTAGAAAACACAAGTGTGAAGCGTGCCGTAGAGAGAATACCTTCGCCGCCGCAACATCTTTTGTTCATTTTCATCTTTTCGTGACCCTGAGCTTTCTCCCGATAGCTCCCTTAATTCAACCAAAAGATTCCTGAATAATGACCATTCTTTCAAACAAATTTCAGGCAATTTGGTTGAATACCTTTTGAGCTATGCGAATAACAAGATGACAAATGAATTCCGATCATAACATAACCTTCCACAATTTTGAGAAGGTAATGAAGAGTCTAGAATGTCATACTATTGTTGCAGTGGAAAACTACAACAGATTATAGATATTTTTTAACTGTTCTAACAATGCAATCGAATGATGAAGAAAGACACTTAAGGTATTTAAAACACTCACCATGAATTCCTCGCACCAGTGAACATTCCTCAGTTGAATACAGAGCCTCTAAAGAATTTATTTTTAGGCACTGGTCTGTGCCAGTCATCCTAATGAACCTCACTGCCCTGGGATCGAACCTCAGGAATTGGTGAGACCTGCACAAGGAACAGCACTTTAGTAAGGAGTGAAGACAGAGTGTGAAGATGTACGTCAGTTAGTAATTTGTTATCATATATAATATATTGCCTCTTGACTTCACTGAGTACCATTCGTAAAAAAAGGCTCTTTATTTGCCTTTATAACAATGATATTAAAATGCGATGAGGATTTGCTGTAACTAACTGACCTGCACCAATAGTTTGAGTAATCAACCACTCTCAGCCATTCCTTCCCATTGACTGATACTTCAACATGATATTTGTAGCTTCTGAAATAGATAATACAAGCGACTGAATATCATCAGGATAAATGGAGATATAACAAAATATAAGCGTTCTGCTGAACAAAAATAAAATAAGTTCAGTTTCTTCCTGTCGATTGTAATATATTAAAATTTATACAATTTATTTACTAGAGGGTAACTAATTCTCATTTATAATTTCCATTTTAAGATTGTAACTCCTAAATTGGCTCACTTTTCATCACTGGAATCCAGCAAAATTTTTAAAGCATTCAACCGGTAAGTTTTGTCTAACTTGACAGCAATGCAGTCTGGTTTGCCTCCCACTATGTGAGAAGTACATCCACTGGAGCCAGAGATCAAATCTGCCCCTGTGACACTACCACTCAGAACTAAAGCTCCCAGACAAGACTGAGCTACGTTGAGGTCAGGAACTGGATCTGAGACAGAAAAAATGTTGCTCATTTTTATCTCAAATAAATCAACTTAGATAATTGAGAATTTAAATTAGTAAATTTATAAAATTTGTGAGAACAAAAATCAAACAACATTGATTTGTAAAAAAAAATGAGTAAATTACCAATTGTTGGCTGTTGTCGGTAATTAGTAGAGGCTGCATCTTTCTTGGCAATGCTCCGGACAGTCTCACGAATATCAATGGAGGGAAGTTCTTTAGAAACTTCGACCACATCAATCAAATGCTGTGAGGAAAAAAATTAGATGCTATATATTTGATGTTAGTTATACTATAATTTTTGAAATTGAAGAACTTCTCATTTCATCATTAAAAGCAATTTAAAATTCACCTCATGTGACATTGTCGCCAGTCTGATTTTCTTGACAATATCTTCCACAGTTTCTTTGTTCGGTTTATTCACACCAGCCCATCTCTCCGCCGCACGAAAAATCTCTATTTCAGGAGCTTCAAAACTCTCATCATCCAAGAGGGACAACAGAGAATCCTATGTTTAAAAAAACAGTTAATTGCAATGGTACGGTAATATTATGTTAAGTTGAAGTATCTGTTTTCACTCGAGCCTAATTCAGAATTGAAGGTCCCTTCCAAGCAATTTTTTTATATCTCCAATCAACGAGGCTAATATTTTCACCATTTTTCTGCAAACCGCATCAAATTTGATAGCACATTCTCAATTGTATATTCATTTGAATATTTTTATAATCAAAACTCTAGAGTCTACAATACCTAGTCTACTTCCGACCTACTAATTTTCAGTCTGGATGTTTTGTAATGTACAACATTAATTTTGATTGTCACAGTCAACTGGGTATAGGCATAATAAATCCATTTAATATTCCTGTATACAATCGAATATACTTATTACAGGAGCGTTTATATACTTCAGGAAACAATTAATATCTTGAAGGCTTAAACGAAGACCGAAAATGCATTGTATATTTGTAAAATTCACATTTGAAATCAAAACAAAGAGTTTACAATCTTCTTCTTCAGCATCAGGTTAGTGATTTGTACAATTGTTGCACACAGTGCATCAAAAACTTCAAAAGCAAATACTAATATATACAATGAACCGAATTGTATGCAGCTTGTAGAATATTGATCCTATAATTAGTTCTATATTATTATGTGATAAACTCGTTTTTCCCCGGAGTCTGAATAGGACTTTTAAAGTATTCATTGAACTCTAATAGATATTAGATTCTAATATTAACCTGGTTTGATACAGCAATATACTTAATAGCCCAGAGTCAAATGATATAAGAATTAAAGTTATACAACTTAAAGGTCCTCTCCACTCTAATTTAAAAAAATTCTGGAATTGCTTTAAATATGTTGAGCTAAGGTTATATAATGTATAACAGTAAGCAAAATTTAAATCGATCAAGTATTCTGTTCACAATTAATTATATAAGAAACATTCACATTTCCCTTTTTTTCATTCTGAGAATTATAAGAAGATAAAGGCCCCCGAATTGAGTACGTATGTTAGTTCGTATATACATAGTACATACCAATTCAAATACAGTTTTTTAATATTAACAGTTGTCTAAATATGAAAAATGTATATGATATATGAAAACTATTAGTAAGAAATATCTAATTAGGTACTTATTTCGTTATGTGTATCCATTATCTTGGAATCAGCTTTGTTATTGTTTTGAATTTGTCTGATCTAGTAGCCTATAGCACAAGGGGCTATTTCTTTGCTTGAAATTCAGAGGTGTAGTAGAAAAAACGGAAAAAAATCTTAAATTACATATTATAATAAAACTATGGAACCAAATTTGAAATGGTTTGCAGTTTTATAATCAGTAACTTTAGTTCTAATGAACAGAGATATAAAAAAATTAGAGTGGAGATGACCTTTAAGAAAAATTAGGTACAGCATTTGGTATATATGAAAGAACGAAATTAAATAATCCTCAGGAAAATTGTATTTTTAATTGAATAATATATGTCTGTGATACTCATGAACTTCAAGTTCTTTCAAAGTTAATGTTGTTTCATAAGCTACTGAAGATTCTTATCACGAAAACTAGATAGAAATAAGCAGAATCTCAGTTACGTGAGCAGCAAGTGGGTTGCTGGGTTTAAAAGGTACTAAGAAATTATTAGAAAAGAATTCAGGGCACTTTTCAGTAAATATAATTTTATTTCATTCACAAAGAGAAATTAATGAATGGGCAATTAATCAAATAGAGAGACACAGCAAACTTACTAGAGTCAATTTGGAGAAATTATCGCCCAGTGCAATCTCTTCACCATTTTCCCTTAAGAAACTAGCGCAAGAGTTTTCCAGGTTCACATTGTTGTAGCACATTTTCATATTGTAGAAATAAAAAAAATTCTCCACAGTGATTGATTTCACCAAGTGGTTGATGAGAATTTCCTCAAGATCCCACAGTTTGAACTGGTGAGCCAACTCCAGAGATAGCAACTGAGTCTCCACCTGATATAGGAGTAATGGTAAATATAGATATTTTAAAAGGAAACGAGCTACTGCCCCGATAACATTGTGCATACGGTAAGCGTTGGCAAAGTAAAGGCACGATCAGAAATTGGCATGCCAGTGCAAATAGACACTGGGCTAATGTAAGGTGAGCGACACTGGAACAACGGTTGTTGAACAGAGTTGCGCTATTGTAAATGAAAACGACATTGGGCCGACGGTTACCAAACAGCATTGGCCAAATAAAAGAAAACAGTGGTTAACCAATCCAGTGATTTTTCGATTTGCAAGTACATTTACTATACTATAATAAAAAGTCTTCGCCAGACAAATAGATAGGTTAGGTGCAAACGATCTTCACAAACAACTCAATTTAGTATATCTTTGAAATTGTAAACGATTTTGGCAATTTAGTATAAATGGGCCTGTTATCCATTCAATTATTAATTCAACATTATATATTTCATTCATAAAAATTACCCTGGCCGCTAGTCAATTCATATATATAGTATGAAAAGTTATTTTCCGATTGAAATAATTATTCAGATTGCAAATAAAACTTTCTGTTCAACTTTAAATTATAAAACTATTATTTGGTTAAATTAGCCTAGGAAAAAATAAAATATAAATTTGAATTTGAATAGGTTACTGTTGTATATTGCTTCCTCCTGATTTTGATCTATAAGATGTATTTGTAGGACGGTTATTATATTGTGAGACGTAGCTAACTGTTGTCTTCACGTGCTCTGTATAGCGTAATATAATGCACCTCTGATTTGAAAATAGCACTGGCCGTAGACCATAACTAGTAATATGTTCATAAATCATTTGCCAGAAGGCCCAGTACTACGCGAATGATTTGAAAAAAGACAGATTTTCACTGGCTTCGAGCCGGCGTTGCTCCAATACATCGAGACTTGCATGAAAGCGTTGTCCCAGAGTTTCGTTCTGTATTAAGTTTCAGTTAATATGAAAACTAGTATATAACAGTCTTAACTCACATAAACAATGAGGAATAAACAATGAAGAAAATTGATTCTTAGTAAAATAAGATAGTTAGGTACTCAAAATAGATGAACTCACCTCTCCACTAAGATCATATTGCCCCTGGTAAATAAACACCAGTACAGCCCTCACAACTTCCACTTTGGTATTCCTGATCTCAATAACATTGTCAGTGAGTTGAACAATGACGTCACTAATCTCAACTAGAGATTCATCATCGGATACAGAAACAAAATCCAGTTCAACAAAATCTTGTGAATCAGACTCAGCACCGCTCTGATTTTCAGTTTCTTGAGAGTCTTCCTCAGGGTTGAAGAAGTGACTGAAAAGTTGAAAGAAAAGGAGATAAAAAATTGTAGCTGCATTATCGAATTTTGAAGGAAAGAATGTATTTGAAATTGGAATGTAAATAGTTTATTAGAATGTTTCTACTAATTGATCTAGAATAATATTTGGAGATCTAGAACAATATTTCCTGAAAATTTAATAAATAAAGCTGAGGACAATTTGGTAACTGCATTATACCTAGTTGCATTCCTTCATATTAAAAATCAGAAGAAACTCACTTGAAGAATTTGCTCCGAGCTGCAAGGACAAATTTATGCACTGGTATCTCTTCCTCCTCAACCAGCAGTGTAATGTCCCTGGGACATGCTTTGACTGCTCCTAGGAATACTTCTCCAAAATCAGAAGACAGACCTTCATATGCAGTTGCTAGAGACATTTTAACTGCAAATGAAATTAGTTACAAATGAAATAACAAAAAACACATCAATTTAGGTTGGCAAATTCTAACAAGAAGAAATTATTTGTTATTAGGATTTGTTTTTTGGAATATCATGGAAAACAAACCGGGACGAAATTTATTGGAATTACATATCAACATAGAAAAAATTTAGTGAAAATTGAAGACCAATTAATTAAATTTATAAATTATAGCCCTGCTGAATTTACACATTTTCAAAAAAATCTAATAGCTATCTATATGAATAAATAATTGAACTTTCTGCAAAAATCTTGAAGCACCATCAAAAAATTGATTCATGATGAATTAAAAGTGTTAGATAAAGCCTCATGATTTAATAACATCAAATAGGTAGCTACAAAATGAGGCAAAAAGGACAGAGGGATTTTCATTTTTGAATTTCAGACTTTCAAATGAAGAAATACCTCCTACGTTAACATGCTAAACTAAACGATGGGAACTCGTATAACTCATACCTTCGCCGCCCCTTATAAATGACCTTGGCAATCAAAATATAATTTACCAAGTTACAAATGACCTTCACCTTTTACCCGTTCGCTACGAAAATCTTATAAAATGGTAACTAGATAATAACTAATTGTCCCATCAAATTTCAGGCAATTTGGTTTAATACCTTTGGAGATGCTAATGACCTTGACCTTTCACCTGATCATTCCCAAAATCTAACCAAATGGTTCCTGGATATTGACAGATCGTTCCACCAAATTTCAGGCAATTTAAATGAATACTTTTTGAGTTATGAATGAGAAGGTGACAAATTAATAGATTCGCCTAAAATATTACCTTATGCAATCTGCGAAGGTAATGAGTTGAATGTGAACTATAATAGCCATCGATTGGATTGTATTGTATTCAAGGTCCAAAAGTTCATTAATATTTTTCAGAATTCAATTTTAAGAGTCAAAATTCAAAAAATATATATTCCAAATTGTTGATTGAGAAAAAAGGACATTTTTATCGAATTTTCTATGTAACTTCTAGAGGATTTTGAATTTATTCACAAATAAATATTTTAAAGTCAACTAACTTTTACAAGAAGCTAATAAAAATAGATAGGGTAATGAATTCATTAGCTACGGATTATCATTTTTATTTCTTAACTATTGGATGGCAGTAGAAAGCAAAATTAGGATTATTTCATTAACTACAGAATTCAATGTAGAAAAAGATTTTATCCTCTTTCTTGTCAGCCTTCAAAATATGGGAGATCAATTACTATTTTTATATAAAAAAACAAAGCTTTATAATTTGAATATTGTAGTATATTTTAAAAAAAAATCTGGTTTACATTTCTATTTCTAGAATAATTCTTGGCGAAAATATTTCCACCATTTTGTAGAATATGCTAGTTATTTCAACATATTTGGAATAATATCTATATATGAACAATATGATTGAATACAAATATACATTAATTTTCTAGAGAACACTTTGGTAATACTTCCTATGTTTACACTAATTCTTTTAATTAAAATAAAGAATTCCTCTGAAAAGTTAGAAAACTTCTGCAGTTCCAGTCTGTATTTGGTGCATTGAACTCCTCTGACTTTTCCAAAAATCAGTCCACCAACATTTTCTCTTTATTTAGGCAGTCCTCCATCATTTTTCCAATTTCTCTCATAAAATTAATGATATTATAGAGATATAAAGCTAAAAGTCCTCTGACATTAACGAAAATTAATTTTTATAGATATGAAAAGTCAGTCAAATTTGCCATCATATACAATCTGGCTGTAGTTCCTGTGATTATAGGCTGCAGACAGGATTTCTTGGATAATACTTTACTAGTTTCTACTACAGACTGCTGGAACTAGGTAAAGTGTTCTTCAATAATTCTTCTATTTTGCTGAATAAATAAAAATAACAAAATATAGAAGGAAAGAAGAATTGTTTGATACAGGAAATGTTAAAAATGTACCATATTCTGCTCAGTGTTGTCTGGTGTCTACAGTCTGGGTTTTCATAAATTCTTTGGAGAACACTATAGAAGGTCTCTGAGAAGTTAGAATTAACAGTTATTTATTGTACAGTCTTATACACTCACTCTATCCTTTACTAGCCACGTTTCAGAGCATGGCTGCGGAGTCGGTACATAAAAATTAATGTACTACTCCATTTCCTTCATTTTGAGTTTTATAAACTCTGACTACAGTATTTAGAATCTCACAGACTCCAAAAAGCAGTTTCATAGTAATTTTGAGTGTTTAGACAATAAACGGTGATATCAAATTTGCTGTATAGCAATTATAGTCAAAATAGCATTCATTAATTCTCCAATAAAATGATGGAAAAGACATGCTTTATTACTTGGACGATATTTCAATCGTCTCCATAATTGTAATCAAAATTTATGTTAATCTGTTTTATCCAAGCCATATATTGATGATCTTCAAGAAATCATTTTACCTAAATACCAGTCTGAAAAGTGTGTCAGATCAGTCTGCAAAATGTGACATATCAGTCTTCCAGATTTTATTTTGAGGACAGATTGCCTCAAAAGATTTTCAAAATCTGTCTACAAACCATGTTTCAAAGTGTGGCAGGAAAGTCGCCAGTTTAGTGTGAAATTGGATCCAGGTCGTCACATTTAAGATACTTAAAGGAGAAATTTGACTTTCTTGTGAAGATTTTACCCTTGGAAACATCATTATGCCTTTTTTCTGATGCATGTGCATCTCTTGAGATTATTTTGGGATTGATTTACTTGCATGTTATTCAACTTATTTAACACCTCAAAAGTCGCCAATATACTGGCGATTTTGTCCATACATTGAAAAATGGTCTACAAAATGACCAGAGTTCTCAAAATATCTCCAATAATTAATTATAAACATAATTAATTATAATCAAATTAAGAAATTGTCTCCAAAGATCTTTGGAGACATGGACGTGCTTTACAGACTGGTTCAAGATTTTATTTTGAGGAAAATTTGTCTCCAAAGACTTTCTAATCTGTCTCCAAAATCACCAGAATTCCCTTACCTTAAACCAACAATTACATGTTAACATAGAAATTCATTAAGAAATAGTCTCCAAGATCATGCAAGGATATTTCTCCCTCTTTGCAAACTGGCCTATATAAGGTGTCAAAAAAATGGGAGCTGGACATAAAGCACAAAAATAACAGGATGTAAAAAAAAATCAAAACTTTAGTCGAATTAGAGTACCTATGCTACAATTTTATAATAAAATGAAATGCTTTATTATCAGGCATAAGTGGCATTCAGGCTTTTGGTAATTCAACTTGCTTTTCGGTTTTAATTTTATTTTCAACTATCACCAATTGTACACAATAATGTTTTCCTTGCACTATAAATTTGGAGGAAAATAATTATACCTATTTAAATACTTTGAATTAAAAAAATAAAGGAAATAGCGAAGTTAGGAGCCACACTAATTCTACTCGGGTGAAAACTAACAGGGTAACACAGGTTAGGTGATGTTACAGTTGATTTAATAATCTACATCATCCGTAGCATTGAAACAGTTTTTTTGGTTGAATAACTAATGTTCCACCTCACCTTTATTCACCTGGTCACTTATATAATTTATCCAATGAATCAAAGGTGGATACACGAGTCTGATTCAGTGCCACCACAGTACAAAGACTTTGAGGAGTAGAACAATCACATCTGCGTAATATATCCGAATTGAACCGACCAATAGCGTTGAAGATAAAACTGCGGAGCTAACTTCAGTGGCGGGAAAATTATTAAGAGTAACTACAGTTAAAAAGTTAACTACTATTAACTACTATGAATATATTTAATTCATAAATAAAACTAGACAGTGCGTGTGACATTATCTACAATTAAGTATGAACACCACGTTCTATATTGATAAGATGCTGCAAGTGCAAATACATGTCGTCAGCATTTCAATTCTACTACAAATCTTGCAACATTTAGATAAGTTTTTAAATAATTTTTCCAATCTTTATACTGTGGTACCACAGACCAATGAATAACAATGGAGCACAATAAAGAAAGACAATCTATGTGTTTTGTTTAGGTGACGTCATCACTGCATTACTCTAGGATCGAATTAAATGCATTTGAAATAGAGGAACTAAATACAAACTATTTGACTATCATCATTATATGGAAAATATAATGATTCTTATCTTATAAAATCTGTTCTCATCAACTAGTTTTCAATATTAGTGAGTTGCCTTAATGACGTCACATTCAAGCAACAGTGCAACACTCGTTTGCAACAACTTTATCTACATGAACTGTGTTCAGTACAGTGAATTGAAACAAACGTGCTCAGAACATGTATGGAATTGATACAAAAATCTACAATGAATGCAGAGTGACTAACTACTTATGTAATCTATATTTGAATAGTTATTCAAGAATAAGGATATTTATTGATGAAATATAAGAAAGATGTAAAATAAGCTCTTATATAATATACCAATAAAACTTGCATGGCCTTGAGTCTTGACTAACGTTGGCAAAGTAAAGACACGATCGGATATCGGCACGCTAGTGAAATTATACACTTTCTTGGCCATGGTAAAGCTCGACGGTTGTTGAATGACGTTATAGCAACGCAATGAAAACAACAATGCAATGAAAACCCAACTGGTCCAGCATACAATAATTTTTAGCGAAACTTATATTCTATAAATTAATCAAATTATCAACTTTTCAAAAACTATTTCTATAGGAACTGTCTTACTTCCTCTAACTTTATGGACATGTATTTACAGTTGTTGAAATTTTCTTGCATCTTTAAAGACAGGCTGCAGCGTCTAATTTTCCTATGAAATATTTTTTCATATGATACATAAAAAGGATTTAGTTAATCCTGTGAAATATTTTGGCTAAAATCGCTGTATTTTCAGAGAAAATGTAGTTGATAAACAATATTTACTCGAAATTAAGAAATACATTCAGGTATTATTCACCCTATTAACTAATAAAAGTTATTTAATTGTATACAATTATAATTACGAAAATTTGATTCAGGTATATTATAGACTAGCAAAAAAAGGCGACAAATTCTCGCGAATAAATTGTACGATTCATCACTAGATGGCGCTTTATAACATTAAATTTTCTCTTCTTTATTAATCATTATTTAGATTTTAGATGGACAAAGCAAATCGAAATACAAAATCATAATTAATAATATTGCTATTTCCATTGAAATACATATTAGCAAATATTTCAAATGAATGTTACTTAATGGATGGATAATAATAAACAGATTGAGTAGTAAAATAAAATATAAACCTTAGATTAGAAGAAATACATTTAATAGAACACGGTTAGCTCATATTTCTAATGATTTGTATTCCTTAGAAACATGAAATTTTTACAATTATGATTTAGTCCACTTTTGTACTTTTGGAAAATATTCATTTGTACAGTGTGTCCGCAAAAAATGTATCCACTGACATTGAATTTATCTTATAAGTACTATTTTTAATATATTAATATTAATCTACGTATCTAAGGTACCAAAATATTATGCATATTATCGTGAAATTCTGAATAATGCAGATTCAAGGCAGTGGGTATATTTTTTGCGGACACACTGTATGATTTAATTTTAATATTTATTGTTCAAAATTTTAAAACTAGTAATTTTAAATTACTAATTTTGAAATTTCGAACAATTAATTTTTAACAATTAATATTACCAATTAAATGAATCGAATTGAATTATAAAATTAATTAATGAAATTTCAAAACTTAAGTAATTTTAAACTTTAGAATTAATAAATTATAATTTTAATTTTAGACAGTTTTTCTCTACTCTAAATATTCGATTCCACTAACAACAACTTGAGTTTTAGTTTAAAAAAAGTTCAAAAATACGAGTGATTTATATTATATCAACCATTCTTACAGTAAAACTAAGCCTAGGAAATTTGATCAAAGTTTTTTTTATCTTCACATAGATAGATCACTATGTTTTTTATTGTTAAATTACAAAGTAACATTTCGATGATGCTGAGTAAAGTAATTCTAACATTTTACCTTTATTAGAAGTTTAGAAGTTTTAAATTAATAACTTGTAGACACAGTCGGTGTACCTCGCCGAGTAAAAAGACTAAAACTGAACTAATTAGAAAAAAATAGAAAATTAGAAAAATCAGTAATTAGAAAAAATACAAAGTAAACATTTAAAACAATGTTCAGAGAAACATATCAACTATATTATAAACTATTATGCTAAATTTATTATGCTTGGTAATGAATTGGAATGAAAAAAATAAAGAAAATGGCCGCAGGGATCTAAAATAAAAAAAATCAATAAAATTTTTAAAGTTCAATTATTTCTAATTCTAATTACTTTTAATTCAATATTAAATTTAACTTTTTTACAGTTACTCGAGATATATTTACAAGTTCTTACTTTTTTTAAATTACTTACACTCTCGAGTGTATTCTATTCTCACGATTCACAACCATGTTACTTTTTAAGTAAAAACAATTCGTTGGCATTTGTATTAGAGGGTAGGTTACGATTTAACGGACAGTTCCACATTTCGATCATACAAGAAAAAATATATGTTTATTATTTAACATTTATTTTAAAAAGTTGGTAATTTTTATAGAATATTTTCCCATATTATATAAAATGTGGAACCGTTCCATAACTTGAAATTACCCTCATTATTAATTTCTATTTTAAGTACAATTAACATATAAATTAAACTTAAAAGAAACTAAAATATTAACTTAAAAACTAGGAAATGTTAAATATTTTAACAATAGTAAGTCTCAAATAGGCCACTAATACTTTTAACACCATTTATTATTATATCCTGAAGAAATTTTAAAAATATGAAACAAGAAGCAGAGATGAACGAGGGTGAATTTTATACAAGTCTGGTGGCACATCACTAAGCCAATGAGAGCACTGATTTTAATCACGTGACTCTAAATCAATTAAAACCTAATAGAAAAAATATACCTAAAACGTCTGTCCCACGACATGTCTTAGATTGTCTTTGTGACGTATTTTAACTGAACTAAAACTCAATGTTTTTTGACGTCGAGGTGTAGTTCCCGAGACGAAAAGCTAACATGTGTTTTTTTTCTAATTTCTGCTGTGTTGGTCGTTTTCAAAGGCTTCGTTCACAGCCCCAACTTGTGACCCAACTTGGGACACAGTCTCCTCAGTCTGGTCCAGTTTCTTGCCCTTCGTCTCGGGCAAGAAGGCGGACAAGACTCCGGCTCCGACAGAGAAGGCACCAAAGAAGGCAGCGGGACCCCACACATTCTTACCCTGAAAAAACAGGAAAGACGTTAATCTAATATTCAATATTATTTATTAAAATATAAGATAAGATACTATTCAAAATTTAATTGCTTATAGGGTAAGTAATCAAACTTCATTCTACATATTTAGACCCTTTACTCTCGACATCGTCGGTAAAAGTTTGCAAATTAAATGTATGTACTACGATCGGGCATTGGCACGCCAGTGCGACTATACACTAGGTCAATGTAAGGTAAGCGACACTGGAATAACGGATGTTGAATAGCGTTCTTTTAACGCAATGAAAACTTCATTAGACCATGAATGAATGGCTAAACAGCACTGGCCCAATGAAGGAAAACATTGGTTAACCAATGGAGTGATTTTTGATACAGCTGTCAGTACATTTATTGTATTGCACTACCAGTTCTAGTAGGCAGTGCTCTTCAGGTAAGCAGAAAGACAGTCTCTTATAGTCAAATTAAAATCCTCGAGCAAGTTTATCTCTGACATTATAGCAGTTTCTGGCAATTATGAATAAATAGGTCCGTTACCCTCTTAAAATTTTTTTCGCCCTTTATTTTTTTAAATAAACCTACCTGCAAGTAAGTATTAATATTTAGTATGAAAAGTAATTGAAATCTTTGTTTACATTAAAAATTATTCATTATATTCAATTTCACCATCTAGATATACTCACCAGTAGCAGCCCAATGAAAGGAGAGAGAATGCTACCACATCTTGCGAAGACACTCGCCTCTCCTATCACCAAAGACCTCAGTTTGGTGGGGTACAGCTCACCAGTGATGATGTACACCAAGTGGAAGGCTGCTGTCACCATAAACTTACCAACGTAAGAGAAAATGCTCATCCAAACACCTGAGAAATGGTTATACTATTATTATTGATGACAATTATTTCGATGCAGTAACACTTTAAGTAAGCTACTCAAATATATTATTAAGATAACGTTGCCTTCAACATAAAATAGATATAAAATATAATTAAAAAGTGAATAAAGTGAAACATGACATTAGAAATGACTGATATTATATAGCATAGAATATGTATATAGGGTATATACTCAGAAACCATAATTGATAAATAAACTAAACTGACCTCAGAAATTTTTGATGATCTACCTAAGTTAGCAGTCACTTTTCGAGTACTGTGAGTCTTATCCAAGTTACCATATCCCTCCCCTAGTAACCGTATCCTTACCCTAGGAATCGTATCCTCACCCTAGTTACCGTATCCTTACCCTCATATTCAACTATTTGCATCCCCATTACAGCTAGGATGCTTCCTGCACCCACGATGAAGGTTAGGACGATGCAGAATCTTCTTCCTAGGAGAGTGATGCCGGGGAAGATGAGAATGTACGACAGAATTTCTAGGACACCGCCGACGAAGATGAACTGGTATTCGTTGAGACTGGGAAGATATTATAGAGAAATAGAGAGTGTAAATAATAAATTACAAGTAAATTGAAAGATATGTTCAACCAAATTAAAAAGAAATAAGGATTCGAACTGAAAACATTATCCAAAATTGGTTCAACTCAGTTTTAAAAAATCTATTCTGGAACTTTACGCAATTATGCTTAAAGATTAAAGGTTTAAAAAATTTGTTATAAAAATGTATTCACAGTTTAAATAAAATTTCATCAACACAATCCATGTTTCAGTGTGTGTCAGGTAAAGCCAATTATTTTGCAATTGGTTTGCTGATTGCCACACTGAAATATGGCAGTGCCTATCTACCAAAATTAAATAAAATATGAAAAAAAACGAAACGAAACTTTATATAAAAAAATATCATATGAAACAATTTAATTGAAAGAGAATGAATCAATCTTAGGTAAGTACAAAGTTATCGGACGGATCCACTTTTTCAATCGTAAAAGAATATATAAATAATTATTTAACTTTTATTTTAAAATAAAAGTTAACTAAGAATTAGTATATATGCTATTATCAATATAACCTTGGTGTAAAGTTCGATAATTTTGAACTTAATATATGAGATATTCAATATTGATATATTAAATCAAATGCATTATCTTTAACGTTTTAACTAACAATATATTTACCCGAAAGAAGAAGCTCCCAAAGATACTCCATAGTATACCATAGACACAGAAAACCAAACGAAGAAAATGATGGGTGTGATGTAGAGTAACTGAGGTTTAATCCATCTTGCGAACCAATCCTTAGCAGAGAACTTCGAGTTGGCCTCTTCTTCATTCTAGATAAAGGATATTTTTTTTAAATTTAAGAATTTTTTATTGTGTTTTTTAAACAAAATTTTGTTTAATCTTTTATTCAATTTCAATTTTCACTGAAACTGCAGATTTTTAGAGGGATTTAGAGTAACAAACAGTTATCGGGCCCCTATTTAGGTATCAGACGATCAGATTTTTAGTGGGGGTTACCATAGATCATGTTATCGACCACTTTCCGATTACTGTAAGTGTCGGAATCCTGTCAACTTCCCTATGTACAACAATAATTCTTCAGTTTTACATAGAGTAAATACACATAGGAAGGATACACAAGGAAGGATATTTTCAGTGTAGCGTGTCATTGAGTTTATACGGTACACTGAGAAGATCCTTCGTAGCCTCTTACGAAAAATGAACATATCTTTTTTTAACTTTCCATTGTTTGTATATTAACTCCAAGGTATTAATATAAACGTGCATGATTTCATAACCTAGCCACTCACTACAGGATTGACTCTTTGCAAAATCTTCAGCATTTGTTCATCTTGAGGAATATCGTTGTTATTTTTCTGTGCGAATTTTTTCAAGACTTTGAGTGCGTCTTCGTGTTTGCCGTGAAGACACAACCACCTGGGACTTTCTGGCACAATGCTGAGAAAAGTTAGGAAGGTGAGAAATATAGAAATGCTGAACTAGGTAATGTTTAAAAAGTTTAAAAATAGGGAAATGCTAAACTAGGCAATGTTTAAAAAGTTTTAAAATAGGGAAATACTGAACTAGGTAATGTTTAAAAAGTTTTAAAATAGGGAAATGCTAAACTAGGTAATGTTTAAAAAGTTTAAAAATAGGGAAATACTGAACTAGGTAATGTTTAAAAAGTTTAAAAATAGGGAAATGCTAAACTAGGTAATGTTTAAAAAGTTTTAAAATAGGGAAATACTGAACTAGGTAATGTTTAAAAAGTTTTAAAATAGGGAAATACTGAACTAGGTAATGTGTAAAAAGTTAAAAAATAGAGAAATGCTATGCTAAACTAGGTAACTAATGGTTAAAAAGTTTAAAAAATAGGACTAAATGATACACTAGACAATGTTTATAAAGTAGGGATATAATTAATTAATTAATTGTGGATATAGAATCTGCATCAGAACCAAAGGCCATATCACTAACGTTGAAAGGAAATTAAATACAAGGTACTGGAAGAAGCAGTCAGAAAGGAAAGTGGTTCCACGAACAAAGTCACTTATCACCAGTAGGTGACAATACTGATGGAGGCAGAAAAGCTACTCTGTGAATGAAGTTATTAATTTATGTGACAAAAAGATACTGGTGGAAAAAAAATTCTATAAGAATTACCATTTGAAATTCTCCATCTGGTAATTTCTAAAGAAAATAAGCATTTGGTAATTGTATTATTACCCAGCATGTCTAGAATAACCACTCAGTAGTCGCAGTTCTCGGAAAGTGGGTGTTACCATATGCCATGAACATTTCTGACATTCTTAAATTTGTGATTTCCCTGTGTGAACACTCACTTTCCGAGGACTATTACCTACATCACTCACAAGATATTGGCGATGAGGAGGCAAGCTGGTAGTGTAAGAGCCACCTGCAGGTAGTACCAGGAGGTAACGAAGTAGGCTATCATTGCAGTCATCATGTAACCTACAGCCCAGGGGATAACGAAATAGGAACTGACGAGGGACCTGTGACGTACAGAACATAGCTCCATTGCTGAAAAAAAATGAAGATAAAAAAAATTCAAGAAAAAAATTTAGATGAAATGAAATATATGATAAGATAGAAAAAAAATTTGGATAAAAAAATTTTAAGAAAAAAAATTGAGATAAAAAAATTAGCGTAAGGAGAAAAAATAGTTTAGTTTCAGATCATATAAAATAATTATACAGTAATTCTGAACTGTAACCACAATTTCACTAGTGAAATAAATCACTCATAACTAGAGCCCGGACAAATGCCGGTGTACTGAACACTCATAACTAGAGCCCGGACAAATGCCGGTGTACTGAACACTCATAACTAGAGCACGGACAAATGCCGGTGTACTGAACACTCATAACTAGAGCACGGACAAATGCCGGTGTACTGAAAACTACCAAGTTTAAGGCTGTTCCACACATGTCAAGGATCCGTCCGGGACGTCACCGGTCCGTCTCCTCTCAGTGATTCAGTGTCAGTGAAAAAATATATCGTATTACTTTAATTTACACGGACGTATTCACACAGTATCGGCTCCTCGCAAATCACTGACCGGAGACGTCCCGGACAGATCCCTGACGTGTGTGAAGCAGCCTTTAGAATGATTTAATTTAATTAACGATTGAATAGTTTTTAATATTATATTTTCAGGATCTATTATTTTAAACGCATATTGTCACAACCCTATTTATTGTTCTCCTGAAATTGTGATACCGTTCAGAATTACTTTACAAATACTTCATACGATCTTAAAATTATGTAAAACAATAAAATTAATTGGAATTGATATTGTTTCAAATCTATGAGCCCTTCGCTAAAAAAATCAAAGAAACATCGGCGAAACTCGATCATAAATTTAAAACATCAACAGTCTATTTTCTATATGATGAAGTTTATTTAAACTCAAACATTGAAGGAATATTTGTTTACAAGCTTTCGATTAGAAAGATACCTATCATCTATTTTAATTTTTAAAAGCTTGTAAATAAATATACCTTCAACGTTGAGTTTTTCGACAACCTTCTATATATATGTAAGTTCCGAATTATCGGTCAGTACTAAATCTTCGGACAAAAATAAGAAAAAAACAATATAAAAAATTATTATTAGATAGCACTGTATAATAACAGAAAAAATTATATTGTTTATCTTAAATTACCGAAGATATAGTACTGACCGATAATTCGAATCTTTTCTATCAAATCTTTTTTATTCTGTTGGACATAACCGACGATAAATTCTGAAATTATAAATTTTTGAATAAAATACGAAAAAAATTTCTTAAATTTTCTTACTCAATGGTAGGGTAAAGTTTCAATTAATATATGCGAATTGAAAACTGGATGAAAATTTCGGTAGGTTTTTAAAAAATTACATTAAAATATGATCCTAAGCGTATTAATAATAAACCTACTGCAATTTTCATCTGGCAATTGATTGTTTCTTTACTTTAGTAACGTTCAAAAGATTCCTATTTTTGAAACTCACAAAGTACGAATCCTCCAAGGTACATCCCAATTCCGAAACAGGTGACAGCGATCCTGAAGGCGATGTACATGTAGATGTTAACGGAGAGGGAGATGATCAGACCCGATATGATGAAACCTATGATGCTGATGTTCAGACCGAACGATCTGCCGAAACTGAAAAGAAAAATTTGGAATTAGTAATTGAGATAATAAGAAACAATTAGAGTAAGTTTAGAGTTAACACACAGCTCCACAATTTCGATCATGAAAGAAAAAAATACATTTATTTTTTAACTAGCTACTGGTTAATCCTCTTATTTTTCGAACGTGAAAGTAAAAAAAATTATACTTATTTTTTAACTATCAGTTGGTGTCATATTTAATTTTTAAGTACACATTTTCAAATTTGGAAAATCCCCCGTCGGATACTCAGTCCAATTTTTAAATATCTACAAACATTAATATTAATTAAATTAAAATTTGGAAATGTGAAACACTTTTCGTTGTTTTTACCTGTCCAAGATGTATCCGAATGACAAGGAGCCAACGAACATTCCGATTTGAGCCGCAGCCACTGCAAACGAAGCCAAAGCCTCCTCTCCACACACCAAATCGAACTGTTGAAATATTTTATCTTTATATTTTGTGTCTTATCACCACATTAGTCTATTAGACTACCAGTTGGCTTAGTTTTCTTTTCTTTTAATAATTGTATCCTTTTATTTTGTATCATTTTCTAATAAACTTATTTATTTATTTATAAATATAATTTTCGCAATAAGTATATAAAAAATCTATATAAAGAGTTATACATATTATATTAAGTGTATCAAGCAATTTGCAGGATACGAAGAACACGTTCATAAAGGTAAGACACAAAAATAAGAAGGAATGAAGAAATAAATAAATAGGAAGAACCAAAGGAAAGGGAAGAAAGGAAGAGTTGTAAAGTAAAGAAGTGGTTAAACGTACATCTGTCACAATTGAATGGACATTTTCATCAAAGAATCTAGCACTGCAAGCGGTTGTTCCATTCTCCATCGGTACTAAGGAAGGGTCCTTCATGACTTCTTCATATCCCAAGTCTGCCGCCACTGAGTAGTTGTAGTTTAGGTAAGTACACGATTCACTGTGAAAAAGTAAATTGATTTTAGTAAAATGTCAATGAACAGAAAGTAGGTAGTAGCAAGAAAGTATTCTTGAGGAAAAACTAGTTTTCAGATATGGTTAGTGGTTCAAAAAAATCGCAGTTAGTATAAACTTAATCGTGAAATAATTATGAAAGCTTACAATATATTTTAAAAAGCTATCTGTATTGACTTTTGTTGTTTCAATAACAGAAATTTGTACATGAATTTAAAAGAAATAATAGAACGAAATCTAATTAACCAGATACAGTTCATTTCACAATTTTTTCTCTATAAATGGAATCACCATTACAGTACCAACCATAAAACTTATAAAACTACTACAGAACATTTTGTACATCAATTGAAAATTCATTTATTATTAATGGGTACTTTCATGGGCACAGAAAGAAGGAATTTTCACTCCCAAATGCCATAACTATGTTTTTTATGATTATCAAATGCATTTGTGTGACCCGTTACTACTGCTATAAATCATCAGTTTTTCCCATTATCAGGGGCTCCGGACGGACAAATTGTAATTTTAGGGCTGTACAGATTTCTTACTTTCCAGGACTGGCAAAATTGTAGATCTCTTCTGCTGTCCAGTTGGCGTCAACTAGTTCTTGAACCTGACACCAGTAGTTAGGAGTGACGCCAAGGAAACCAGACGACAGAATCTGCATAGGGGTCATGAAACCAACTGAAATGGATATTAAAAAAGGGGGTTAAAGGAATGGACAGAGTATTTTTACCAATATCATTTTGTCCAAAGTTCTTTTCATCGAAGATTCCATAAGAAATTTCGTCAAGAATTTTTAGCATAAGATCTTTAGTGTGCCAAAAATTATATAATTTTTCTTAAACAGTTAGCTACTCTGTAGATTGTTTAGCCTCTTCTTCAGAATCAAAGGCCATGTCGCTGATGACTAAGAGAAAATAGAAAAGGGAGGCACAGCAAAAAAATTGTCTGTACGAAAAAAGTCTGCTACACCCAGACGGTGAAAATGCACATGGATGCAAGAAAGCTATTCCGTGACTGAAGTCACTATCAAATAATGTAACGAAAAGGGGCACACCTAACACAAAAAAGTATAAAATCTAAGACCTCGTAGTTGAAGAGCATAACCCTAGCGCTATCCTATAAAACCACAAGTGTCGTTAAAAAGGATAAACATTTTAAAAATCAAAAATTAACAAAATTACAACAGTACAGCTCTTACTCACCGGAAGCACACAGAATGATGACGAGGATGTTGTAGCGGCTGGTGGTTCCGACTTTTTCCAGAACATCGTCAAACGTCTTCACCTCGTCCATCTTAACAGTCATTTATCGCACAGAAAATAATTCGTATAAATTGTCACTGTTCATTAAACATAAAGGGCATTATAAATTATTCTGATAAGACGGTTTTAGGGTAAAATAGCATAAAACACGGGCACTTGCTTTGATGTGCTCACTATAACGATATCACTTGATATACTGTTCTATATTTTCTAACAAATGTTTATCTCCAATAGGTATCTTGGTAACTAAGTCACAGCTATATATAGACCTACCTACAGTTAATATTTTCTGAATTGCATACTTAATAACAATATAGATTGTGATAGGCAGTATTGAATTTATTGCCGCTATTAAGATAAGGAAGGCTCCATATCGAGATGCTAATTGATAAGTAGCTCCATATGCCTACCGCATGAGTAAACATCGGCAATTCCGGACAATATCACAGATGTCTATATCCGTATAAATTTCGTATGTGCGTTAAAAGGACGGCACGTTAAGATCCGTAAATTATACGTGGTATAGCATATGAGACTTAGGGTTGTGACAATATGCTTTTAAAACCATAGATTCCGAAAATATCATAGACGGAGAGAATTAAAGAATATATTGAATGGTTCTACACCAGCGGTATATAGTATTCGATACCATTTCATTTCGTCTGTGATATTCTAAAGATCTATAATTTAAAAAGCATATTGTCACAAACCTACATGTTTTGACTATATACGAGTTACATATCAGTGCCAAGTTTGAAAACAAGACTATTTTGAATCAGTTATGATATTATATTGTTTTTCTTATTTCAACTAAAAATTGCGAATTTGTGCCGATTCAACATGACGGCTTACTGAGAAAAAATACGAGTCAAATTGACTCAAAATTTGAGATATCAGTTTTTCCCGAAACCGGCTCAAAAATGTGAGTCAAATTGACTCATCCTAGTATTTTACTCAAAAACAAGAGTCACACTGACTCCTAATTCATAGTCAGATAGATTTAGGTAGAGTCAAGAGTCAATCAAGAAAAATGACTTCAATTTTGAGTTTTGCCAGCCTTGACTCAAGCAATGAGTCAGGGTGACTCGCAATTTTTTCTCAGTTCTATAGCAATCTGAGTAAGCGAAAAAGTTACGGTACCGGTATATCAAAGAAAAATGACTTCACTATCAATGAATGGAAGTCACGACGTCATGGATATTTGATACAGGAAGCGCCGTATTTCTTTGACACTTACAGTACACGGTAAGTTGCTGTTAACATCTGTAAATCAGAAATGTATAAGAGGTCGTCAGACTGGTTAATAGCCTATGTCAACACCCACTTTTCGAGTACTGAGAGTGTCCGAGTCTTGCTAAAGTTACCCTACCCTAGTACAATTAAATCATGGATGCAAAAAAGCTATTACGTGAACTCTGATATTTTAAAGCTCCAATCTCCAACTAAAATACTATTTTACATATTTTAGTTCATTATTTAAATTAAAAATATTTAAAAGCAAAATTCTATTTACCTGAATCATGTTACTAAATAATAGTAGAATTATTTACGGAAAATACAATGGAAACAAGATGCTTAATAAGAAATTTGCTACCTACATAGATTGTAAAGTTGCTGTCAGTGCCAATTAAATTATCTTAGAAAAAGAGAATATTAGGAAAGATTTTTTAGAAAAATAACTTTTTGTACGTTATCCATAACTAACTAATTACTTACAGCTACAACATGACTGCACTTGAGTTAACTTCCGTTGAACGGTTGAACTGTTAGGACTCTTATCAGAATAAATCACAATGCAGGTCTTCACTATAGAGGATTCGTACTGTAAAATGCCTTTGCCTGTACAGTTGTGTACAGGAATACACCCCTGAACACTGTACACAACTGTACAGACCTGCACAACTCCATTGTTATTGAGTTGTTATTCCTGACAACAATTTGTGGTCATTGTTGTTCTGAATGATGGCACAACATTGCTACAAACATGTTATTGTTAATATGATATTTTAGCAGTTACAGAGGATTTTAACTTGTTTCTGCACATTCACTTATTTATGTACATAAAATAAATAATATCATTTCAATCGAAAAGCACGTCTGTATGATAATGATAATAGGAACTGTTGTAATCTGAAACATGGTCAGAGGCTATATTATAAATTATAGCGTAATAAGATAAAAAATTATTATAAATATTAAAACGTGTTTAGTTACACATAAGAGTGAGAATGGTAAGAGATGAACATCTTGAAAAAAGATACTTGCCTACCACGCTCTTGTTACGTATCACACTTATGACAATCAAATAAGTGTGGGACATGTCTCGCTTTTATTTCTCCTGGTATAGAAAATATTGTAGGAGTAACTTTGATCATTTTTCTGGTCGTTTTTAGTTTAGCTGTTTTCGCCGTAATTTTTGCTGGTGAGATAGATTGAATATAATTATTTGGCAAATATATATATATATAAGTTATTAACCATAAAAATGATTTTCAATCCATCTTACCTGCATAAGTTTTGGCGACTTGCCGTATAATATTTTAGATTCCAGGTGAAATAGAAGCCAGACAAGTTCCACACATATTCAATTGTCCTAAATATGAGACGTAATAAAAGCGAGGTGTGCCTGTATTACAAAGATGACGAAATTAAAGTTAGATCCCCGATGTAGGAGTTGATGACGTCATACTTATGCATCAGCGAAATAATGCATAATGACCAGAAATATATTCAATAATAAGAATAGAGATACACAGTAAACCTCTTGAGTTATGAAGCACTCGAGTAATGAAGGACTGCATTATGAAATGCACTCGAGTAATGAAGGACTGCATTATGAAATGCACTCGAGTAATGAAGTTCTTCGTTATGAAGCACTCGAGTAATGAAGGACCTGAGTTATGAAATGCACCGCGGAGTTATGAACAAATTTCTGTGTTTAAATTCTAGTAAAAGATATATACGTTAAGAATTGCGTCATAGTTACTCCTCAATAAACATAGTTTTCCTAAGATTTTACTCATAGAAAACTATCTAGTGCACCTGAGATATGAAGTGGCTCTGAGTTATGAAGTAACCAATACTTAATAACTGAGGTGTTTCACTTTATTCGAACAAATATTGCTTACTTAACTATGTTTCGTCTATTTAAGGAGGTACAAAATATAAACATAAATTTTAAGAAGCCCAGTAACTTGAAATTGAAGAGTTAGTGAAATCTTCAGAGTTTGTAAAAAATAAATACAAATATACTTGAATAAAAGTAAAAAACATTACCAGAATAATTAAAAAATTTAATCATCGATAATAGTTACGTAATAGTTCGAAAAAAATCCTATATTGAATATTTATGTATATTTACTCCATGCATAGATTTCAATGATAATATATCTATATATTGTTTACTGTTATCATTATGTACTATCATTTATTAAATAATTTCCCTTTATATTTAGAAATATGTTAGTCTGTGGTATCAAATTATTTGATAGAAAACAATATTTTCTTTGGATTTCTGGGCTAACTAATATAAACAAAATTAAAAATCAAATAGGGTAGATCTCGAGTTATCGGACAGTTCCACATATTCAGATACGTGAGGAAAAAATATATAATTATTATTAATTAACTTTTATGTTAATTGGTATCATGCAGGCATCATGTAATTTTATTCCATGCACTCAGACATCATCAATATTCTACACGCAACTGCAATAACTTAGAAGCTACACAGAATTTTTGTACGTCCTAAGTCTTATAGATCTAACAGGTATTTAGTTCAAGAGATATCAGCATGATGATTTAATTAGAGAAAGAAAGTGTAACAAAGATATGTAACAATTTGGTCTAATATTTGATTTTAATTATTTATTTTTATTTTATAGACATATATTTGATTATAATGTGATGTTCATTTAGTTATTTGAATATTTATCTTCAAAATATAATTCCAATAAATCTATCATTATTATCATAATCACATCATATGATAAAAGGAAAAATTAATTCATTTATTCAGTAATTGAGGTAAAAACAAATAAAATAAACCTATACATATAACTTGTTATCAATTTATATATAATAATTCTAGTATTTCTTTTATTTATTCAATGTAATTCTTGTTTTTCTTTTATTAATTCAATGTAATTCTTGTATTTCTTTTATTAATTCAATGTAATTCTGGTATTTCTTTTATTAATTCAATGTAATTCTGGTATTTCTTTTATTAATTCAATGTAATTCTTGTATTTCTTTTATTAATTCAATGTAATTCTTGTATTTCATTTATTCAATGTAATTCTTGTATTTCTTTTATTTATTCAATGTAATTCTTGTATTTCTTTTATTAATTCAATGTAATTCTTGTATTTCTTTTATTAATTCAATGTAATTCTGGTATTTCTTTTATTAATTCAATGTAATTCTTGTATTTCTTTTATTAATTCAATGTAATTCTTGTATTTCATTTATTCAATGTAATTCTTGTATTTCTTTTATTTATTCAATGTAATTCTTGTATTTCTTTTATTAATTCAATGTAATTCTTGTATTTCTTTTATTAATTCAATGTAATTCTGGTATTTCTTTTATTAATTCAATGTATTTCTTGTATTTCATTTATTCAATGTAATTCTTGTATTTCTTTTATTTATTCAATGTAATTCTTGTATTTCTTTTATTTATTCAATGTAATTCTTGTATTTCTTTTATTTATTCAATGTAATTCTTGTATTTCTTTTATTAATTCAATGTATTTCTTGTATTTCATTTATTCAATGTAATTCTTGTATTTCTTTTATTCAATGTAATTCTTGTATTTCTTTTATTTATTCAATGTAATTCTTGTATTTCTTTTATTAATTCAATGTAATTCTTGTATTTCTTTTATTAATTCAATGTAATTCTTGTATTTCTTTTATTAATTCAATGTAATTCTTGTATTTCTTTTATTAATTCAATGTAATTCTTGTATTTCATTTATTCAATGTAATTCTTGTATTTCTTTTATTTATTCAATGTAATTCTTGTATTTCTTTTATTAATTCAATGTAATTCTTGTATTTCTTTTATTAATTCAATGTAATTCTTGTATTTCATTTATTAATTCAATGTAATTCTTGTATTTCATTTATTCAATGTAATTCTTGTATTTCTTTTATTTATTCAATGTAATTCTTGTATTTCTTTTATTAATTCAATGTAATTCTTGTATTTCTTTTATTAATTCAATGTAATTCTTGTATTTCATTTATTCAATGTAATTCTTGTATTTCTTTTATTTATTCAATGTAATTCTTGTATTTCTTTTATTAATTCAATGTAATTCTTGTATTTCTTTTATTAATTCAATGTAATTCTTGTATTTCTTTTATTAATTCAATGTAATTCTTGTATTTCATTTATTCAATGTAATTCTTGTATTTCTTTTATTTATTCAATGTAATTCTTGTATTTCTTTTATTTATTCAATGTAATTCTTGTATTTCTTTTATTAATTCAATGTAATTCTTGTATTTCTTTTATTAATTCAATGTAATTCTTGTATTTCATTTATTCAATGTAATTCTTGTATTTCTTTTATTTATTCAATGTAATTCTTGTATTTCTTTTATTAATTCAATGTAATTCTTGTATTTCTTTTATTAATTCAATGTAATTCTTGTATTTCTTTTATTCATTCAATGTAATTCTTGTATTTCTTTTATTAATTCAATGTAATTCTTGTATTTCTTTTATTTATTCAATGTAATTCTTGTATTTCTTTTATTCAATAAAGAGATTATTATATCAATTAATTAAATGACTAAAAAAATCCATCGAGCATGCTTAAATATCATTTATTTTATATATTTATTATTAATTATTATTTCCAAATTAATAAAAATTGTTATATTTTGTGATTTGCAGTATTTATGGAACCTCGAGTTGTAGATAGTTCATGTACCCGAAATAACAGAACAAAATTTTCAAATTGTTGGATAGTTCCTTTTAAGGGCCGTACACACGTAGGGTTTTTTAAGTCTTTCCATCAGATTTTTGCTAAACTCCTCCTACTTTTTCAACGAGAATATAAGAAAAAACGATATAGTTGTTACTGAAATAAATATTTATTGTATCGTTTTTTCTTATATTCTCATAGAAAAAGTAGGAGGAGCTTAGCAAAAAGTCTGGTGGAAAGACTTTAAAAAACCCTACGTGTGTACGGTCCTTCACCCTATATTTCCCCTTCTAAAACGAGTCATTTTAGCAGTTAAGTACACATGTTCTATCATACGTACCTTGACTTGACAACAGATGCAAAAACAGGTGTTCTGTCAGCTTTTAATAGAAGCACGCATGAATAATAATAAGTGAATTTTATTTATTGAAGAGATATAATTTCTGTTAAATTTTAAGATAAAATCTAATAAGAATAAGAAAGATAAATATAAGCAATTTGCACAATAAGACTTAGTATCGTAAATATTATAAAAAAAATCAAATTTAAGATAGGAATTATAAACTTACTCTAAATAACAGTACAAATACGTACGTATATCCTATTTTGTTAAAATTACCTCTAATTACCCAGATTATCAGAACATTTTATGTTTGGGTATAATTTTAACTAGGTTTGACTTTAAATACATTGTTATGCACAATTATTTAAGATGATTAGTGGCAATTCTTACTAATATGTATAATGTGTGTACCGAGTGTATGGTGTATGTGTTCCGCGCAATTTTCCGATTTGCACAATCTCGAGAATGCGCTGCACGTTTTTAGGATCATTGAAAATGCGTGACGATCTCGAGATTGTGCAAGGCAGGTAAAGGGTATGAAGCAGACCAACAGTGATGGAGTAGATAATCAATTATTTATGCATTTAATTGGTCCATTTCATCAAAATATGATAGTTAGAGCTATACATAATAACTTGGTAATATATTGATAATAAAGCTTCAGTTAGTCACCTAAAGAAAACTTGAACAAAACTGGTATTTTAATTTTACTGAGATATCAAACATTCTACCAAACGTTTGGAATTAACCTCATTTTTCCCTTCGTTTTTAATGTACAAATATCGTCTTTTAAATTAAATAAATTTAGAAAAAATTTCTAAAAAATTACATGTTATTACATGCGAGAATGCGCTGCACGGTTAAGGATCTTGAAAATGCGCAGAGCATTCTCGAGATTGTGCAAAATCGGTAAATTGCGCGGAACATATACATTCATACCAAAACGTAGTGAATTTGCTAACTTTAAAATATCTCAATGCATTTAACTGCAGAACAAATAAATGCATGTAAATTCTGAAGGTTATTGTCACATGTTTCTTTTGAAAAAATAATACCTACATATATATATGAGAAACTGGTTTACAAAATTTACCTGAATGTTAACGTAGGAGAGGTTTACTAAAGTAAAATAAATAACCTAATCCTCATCGTTCATGACTATAAGATATACAAGGGAAGGCGACAGTACTCGGAAAGTGGGTGTGTAATAAATAGTGAGTCAATACAATTCAATATGGAAATTAAATATTATTAAAACATTTATATATCGTGAAAATTTGAGATTTTATTCATTTGTAAAAAAAGGCAATAAAAAATAATATTTTATTGAAATATTTCTAGATATGTTGCCTAGACTCATAGATACACTATATCTAAAAGAGATATAAAGGCTTAGATAAGATATCAACTGAACAATTAAGTTGGGGGAAAAAAAGTATAATGCCATCATTATTTGTCGTTAAGAGTACTAGTAATTAAAAGTAAGACTATTATAACTCCGTTAAAAAATATTTATACTATTGAGAACACGTTATTCTTAACGGGCAAGTACACTAGTTACAAATATTGGTACTATTGAGAACACGTTATTCTTAACGGGCAAGTACACTAGTTACAAATATTGATACTATTGAGAACACGTTATTCTTAACGGGCAAGTACACTAGTTACAAATATTGATACCACTGAGAACACGTTATTTTCACGGGCAAGTACACTAGTTACAAATATTGATACTATTGAGAACACGTTATTCTTAACGGGCAAGTACACTAGTTACAAATATCGATACCACTGAGAACACGTTATTTTCACGGGCAAGTACACTATAGTTACAAATATTGATGATAATGCTAATTCATTTCAACATCCTACATAGTTCTAAAATGATTTTGAAATCACTGGCAAAAAAAAACAAATAGAAAAACAACCACAATGACGATGCAGTTTTTAACTGTATACCTCATTGCAAAATATGTTGCTACTACAATAGTCACTAGTCAGTATATTGAGCCTCAACAAAATTAAGAAAACAATTTATTAGTTAGCAGATTTAGCCTCTGTCTCAGGGATATAAGTCATACCGTTGTTTTCAAAAGGAAAACAAGTACAAGGGACTTGTAGAAGCAGTCAGAGAGGAAAGTATGTCCATGAAATAGATGTAGAAAAGCTACTCCGTGAATGCAGTCACTTACCAAGGAATGCGAAGAAAAGGGACACAAACACCGGTGGCTGCACTCACGGTTGAAGAGGAAAATGAAGAGGTGAAAGTAAATGAAACCTATGAGTCTACCTAACACAAAAATCTAAGAGGAAAATGAAGAGGTGATAGGAAATGAAACCTATGAGTCTACCTAACACAAAATCTAAGAGGAAAATGGAGAGGTGATAGTAAATGAAGCCTTCGAAACAACCTAACACAAAATCTAAAACCTCCTAATTTAAGATTATAATCCTATAGCGCTATAATCTAAAACTACAAGTAGCGTTAAAAAAATGATAAACAAGGTAATATCAAAACAATACATAATCCAAATTACAACAGTTCGAAGCACAACGGATGACGATGGTCGAAAATTTCGGGTTCGGAACTTTCAAGCACGCCTGCCAAAAGTTCGATTATTTTTGGTATAGCATTAATACATTACAAACTTCATGTTGGGAATTTCAAAATAATTTTAAATCTGTGATGAGTATTTCAAACTAATATTCATATATAAATAAAGATAATTTTCAAACTCTCAACATAAATAGCCGTTACGTAGTTTGTTGTATCCACTAGTTTGTTGTACTGCTCACTTCATTATTGTTTACCGATCTGGCAGGGGGGTTCGGAGTGCGGCAAGCCCTCCGATGCACCAAACGGATAAGTTCTTATTTATACCTAAGACCGAATTTTCCGAGACCGAACCTTTTAAGAGCTGGGGCGCCAAAATAAAAATTAACGAGTACATAGGTACAATTATAAAATATTGTTATGACTGTCATGATCTTAAAATCTGGCTATATGATAATGAAGAGATACATGAAATAGAAACCTTTATAAATTATAATTAATAATTAAACCTGTATAATTAATGATTAAACCTGTATAATTACTGATTAAACCTGTATAATTAATGATTAAACCTGTATAATTAATGATTAGACCTGTATAATTAATGATTAAACCTGTATAATTAATAATTATATCTGATTAATGGGATTTAATCATTAGGGAACATTTCCTCCTCTTTAATTATAAAAATCTTAAACTCAAGTCATTAATTAGTAAAATATTAATTAATTTAATAGGATATTAATGATTAAATTCATTGGCATGACTCAAACTAATCACTAATAATTGGGATAATCTCGATCGTTATAATAGTAACTATAAAATATTAAATACGCATCGCTAATAGTTACCCTAAATAACAAAGATGCATCATTAATAGTTACCCTAAATAACAAAGATGCATCATTAATAATTACCCTAAATAACAAAGATGCATCATTAATAGTTACCCTAAATAACAAAGATGCATCATTAATAATTACCCTAAATAACAAAGATGCATAATTAATAGTTACCCTAAATAACAAAGATGCATCATTAATAATTACCCCAAATAACAAAGATGCATCATTAATAGTTACCCCAAATAACAAAGATGCATCATTAATAGTTACCCCAAATAACAAAGATGCATCATTAATAGTTACCCTAAATAACAAAGATGCATCATTAATAGTTACCCTAAATAACAAAGATGCATCATTAATAGTTACCCTAAATAACAAAGATGCATCATTAATAGTTACCCTAAATAACAAAGAAAATCAGATTTCTTTCATTAATTAGTTTCATTCATTTATACCTTCCCATTTTCCTATATCTAAAGATTCGTAAAAAAAATTGTGAAAATAATTTTATATGAGAATTGTAGCGTAAATTAATTAGTTTATTAAGTTTTCATAAACTTTTTATGGGCGAGGTACCTAAAGCCCCGCCCCTTTTTAGGTACCTTCAATATTATGAAAAATGTCAGCTAGGTAGAAACACTATTATATTTTTAACAAAAAATGTTGAACTCTTCTAAGAATAAACCTTATCTCTATTATTGTTTACAATAACTCTTTCTAATTAACAACAACGAAAATAATTCCTAAGGATATTGTAATAGAAAAATCTCATTATATCAATATTAATAAGATTGTACTTTACAAGATTTATTCTACCAATAAATAACTAATTCACACTATCCTAAGGTAATTAGATCCTATTGCTGTTTCCTTATTTCAACTGTTAGCTACCTATCATATTTTCTATTGCTTATCTCAGCCTAATAAAATAAACGATGATACAGTCATAAATTTATTAATATTATCTATTTATTTTAGTAGGGGTCTAACGTCTTCTTTTTAACCAAAGGCCATATCGCTGACGTTAAATAGAAATAGATACAAGGGAATAGAAGAAGCAGTCAGAAAGGAAAGTGGCTCCATGAACAAAGACACCTACCACCAGTCGGTGACAATGCTCGTGGATGCAGAAAAGCTACTCTGTGAATGCAGTCACTTACCAAGGAATGTGACGAAACGGGACAAAAGCACCGGTGACTGCACTCACGGATGTTAGAGGAAAATGAAGAGGTGATAGTGAATGAAACCTACGAACCTACTTTAATAATATTAAAACAAATATTATATTTAATTATAAAAATTAGAACGAAAATATTAGTTTTTATAATTAAATATAATATTTGTTCTAATTAATTATAAGTTCTAAAATATATATATACCTATATATATATATCACCTATAGAATTTTTACTATTTGATATATTAATAACAACTGATAAGATATTTCTCATTTGTTGCGAAGAGAATAGATAGTAATTGATAAAAAGGTACCTATACGAAATAGTAAATAAAAGAATATGCAGTTGGACTCCTGAATTACGAAGAAAATAATTCACGAACTATAACCTAATTATTTATATCCCAACACATTTTATATGGAATAGAAAATTATGAATTACTATTCTATTTAGAAAGTTGTGATTTTTGTTGTTAAAAATGGTTGTAACATTTTTCTATAGTCTAATTGGGATAATATTTTACAGTAAAATTTATTATAATATAAACAAAAAAAGAAAAAAAAAGTACCTAATAACATTGCGTCAAAAATGATAGATTATAGAATACGAAGTTACGAATTATCGGTCAGTACCACATCTTCGGTCAAATAAGAAAACACAATATAAAAATTATTATTAGGTAACACTGTGTAATAATAATAATTTTTATATTGTTTTTTCCTATGTGTCCGAAGATGTAGTACTGACCGATAATTCGGAACTTACCCTAGTGAGTATGGTTAATAAAATAGTAAATATGTACATAAATATTTGGGAAATTGAGACTCTTTGGCGATTAAATTTGATATAATAAATATTTCATGATATGATTCTAGGAAAATTCGGTCTCGTTTTATGCCTTTATAATAGTTAATTAATAGAAAAAGTTGAAATTATGAGTACTAAAATGTGTAGTTTATTTATTAAAAGCGGATAACAACATTAACCGTTGTGAATTGATACGTAACATTAATAATTTTGACATTTATTTAACATAATATTTGAGTGTAAAATTCTGTCTCGGAATGTTCGGTCTGAGGTATAAATTAAATAACCGAAAAAACCGGTCACCATTTCAAGGATACCGGTGATAGAAAAGAAACTTGGAAATGTGTTAATAAAACAGCTTCAAATAGTCTATATTGGGATATAATTTCCTAAATGTACCTATGTGAATCCTAGTTGTAAATTAAACTGTTTAAATTTTTGAATGTAGATATTATATAGTAAATACATAAATAGTAAATGAAATAATAAATACATACCAACATAGTAAATGAAATAATAAATACATACCTACATAGTAAATGAAATAATAAATACATACCTACATAGTAAATAAAATAATAAATACATACCTACATAGTAAATGAAATAATAAATACATACCTACATAGTAAATAAATTAGTAAATACACCTAGGTAATTATTAATAACATGGTAATTCATTAAATAGTTCAAATATATCATTTTATTACCCCTGAACAAAAAAAGGTTATATAAAACATAATCAAAATTTAAAAAAAAAATACGGAAAATCCACCTTTAATAAAATCACCTTATTTAAAAGCGTACCAATTGACGATAGTAAATAGCATTTTTGTCCGGGTCCTTTCATTATGTCTACGCAGTAAATACGCAAGTGATGGGAAAATTACCGCATCGTAAGAGGAAAATAGCAAATAGATGCATTAAGTAGGATATTGTTAGGAAACAGCAGGTGACCCTCATTATAAAGCACAGAACAAAGCAATATTAAATACGCAATATATAATAAGAAGTTCTCAATTAGCAACCTGAATTAATGTAATAAGAATGAATAATCAGGATACCCAGATAGGTATTCGTCCAGTACATCAGACACACCATTACCGTCAATGGACACTGACACAGACAACCTACCTCACTGACTTAAATTTTAAGACTGGTAAAGTTTAAGTATTTTACTGTAAATACAGTACACAAAATATACATAGTAGAGGCAATCGAGTGATTTTTAGCCGTGACGTCACCAAGGCAGCACACTTAAATAGAAATTTAGTGATTAAATATATTGAAAAGATAATACATGTATTACGATTATCTTACAAATAAAGATTTTTCATAATTTCACGTGCTTGAATTGCCTTAAATGAGTTAAAATTTTTTTTTTGGGACTGCTTATGAAATGACGTCAGGTATACAAAAACTTCGATTGTCTCGACTTTATCATTTGCATTGTAGGTATAACTAACAATGTTCTATTTATAGGTAACATACAGAATAATTGTTAACAATTACGATTACAATGCTATTGTATTCAAAACTACAAATGTATCACGAATTGGATTATCATGAAGATGAGATGTTATCAATTTATATGATTAGTGTGGTTCAGGTAATAAATTGGAATACCAGTTTTCTGTCTTTTGAATATATCATACACGGTATTTTAATAAATAATCTTAATTAATATCTCTCAATGGAAATGAGTATGGAGTAATTACTAATTAAATAAAATTATAATAAGTTTTATAAGATTCATGGAGATTTATGTAACGTGATATCTTCACTTCAATTTTTTTTACAAGATTATTCTTCATTTCAATGCGTCTAATTATTATATCATCCATTGATACAGAAATGCCAATTAAATCAATTAAGTGGTATTTGATCAATTAAAAAAAAGGATAAATTATTTGAAGATGGGAACATTATTCATTATGTAGAAGATCTAGCTTGGTTCCTATATATCTTTGTTTTTCGTCAGTTTATTGTAATGCATATATGCTACCTACATATAGTTAATTAGAATCGAATTAAATATTAGTAGTTTGGTACCAATTTTAGGTAATGATACCTCCATTCAATTTTAGAAAAAAATCTTGGTTATTTGAATATAATGTAAAGACTAAGGTGTTTCGAAACTTCTTATTTTTCGAAGGTAAATTTCAATCAATTTTTTAAAGTAGGTATATAATTAGGTAAAAGGAAATTGATCTCTATAATATGCTATACCTAATTGCTTAATAATTATTTTCAGGTGTTTCTTATATCTTGATGGCCGAAAATGATGAAATTTTGCTTTAAAGACTTCACATAACATAAAAATTATTTATAAAAATATAATTTAGAAATATATATTTAATAATAGAATTCCCACGGCGGAAATCCCACAGTAAAAATTCCCATATCATTATTTCCCACAAACCTTTATTATTTCTCGCTAGTACAACGTGTTTAGAGAGTTTCTCTTTATATTTTTAATATTTATTATTGATTGTTATTAATACTAAATATGCCTTCCATTGACGAGTAAGTATATATCTTTTCCAATTTGGTTATAAATAAGTTATTGATCTATTTGCTGCCTAAATAGGAGATATTAAACTAGTTATAGGTAACTAGTAGTATTGTTCTTGTTTTCCATGTGAAACTTGTCCCAAAATTTAAATTTCCATTTGTTTTGAACTTCACTCTGTTCTATAAATTAATCATTTTCCAATTGCTGCTGTTTTTTTGCATTTCCATGGTGCCATTCATAGAAACTCAAACATGGGAGGAAATGGAATAAATATCATCTTGCCTAAAAATAACAAATAATTTGCTGACTGGCCATGTTTTAAAGTATGGACAAAGTCGCCAGTATATTGGCGACTTTTGAGGGGTTAAATAAGTTGGAAAACCTGTAAATAACATGTAAATCTCTCCTAAAATAGTCTTAAGGACAGTCTGCAGAATGTGTCTCTTCTCTTGCAGAGATTTTAATTTGAGAGAGAGTTATTCTCTGACTCGCAGCAGCAGATTCAGAATCTCCCGCATCTAAATTATTGGTAACATAGGAATTAATTCAAAATCTCCCGCAGCAAAATTAATGGTAACATAGGAATTAATTCATGATCTCCCGCATAGATCTCCAATTTCTACAATTCAATCAAAAACTCCCGCAGAGAGTCTTGGAAAAATGTTCCTTATTCTGCCCAAGTAATAAAGCATGTCCAAACTCTCCATAATGGAGAGTTTGTCTGGAAAACTGCTTAGGCTAACAGATGAACTCTACATGCTAAATGCTGCGGATTATACAATTTTTAGCAATTTACCATTAATTTTTGAAGTCTGTAAAACTCCAACAGAGTAATTAGTTCATCAGAAAGCACCTATTTTTCCAGACTGGTCGCCATTTTAATGGCGAATTTGTGACAGTTAATTTGAGCTCTTCAATTGCAAATAGCGAGTTTTATCTATTTTTCTCTTATGCTACAATGTTATTTTGGAGAGAATTAATGATAATTTGATCATTTTGGAGAGAATTTGTTGAATTTTGGAGAGAGCTGGAGAGACAAATGGTGAGTTTATGAGACATAGGGTGTTTGTGCCAGTAATCGGCATACCTCTAGTAATCGGAATAGCAGACACATTGAGTATAATTTTCTATATAATATAATAAGGAATAGAGGCATACGTACTAAGTTATTAAAGAATTAACCACTATAATTGATTAGTAATTCTTTCTAATCATTTAACCACACAAATTAACAGGTAGCTTCCAATCATTGTCGGAAAGTCAAGTTATCGGTCAGTTCGTTGTATTTTTCATAAGGGAACGGTTCCTCTTTGAAACTCCTGAGTGTGTTTCAGTAGCTTTTAATGTACCAGGTGTGTGTTTTTCTAGATGTACAATTTATGATCTATCAGTGCATTTTAAAATTTAAGCAAACAAATGCTTACTTTTTATTTAAAATGGTAGTCCGATCACTAGATTATCAGAACATCTAATTTTAATGTTCGGACAGACTGGCCGATTAAACATAGAATCCATCCGTCCACCCTGACAATTACTGGAAAAACTTCCCGTCATGCGTCCGATAACTAACTGGTATTTTAACTAATTAATTTAGATCGTTACATTGACCAATAACATTAATGAATAAATTTTGAGATAGTTAAGCTTGTATATTCTCCGAATAAAATACGTTATTACATATGATAACAAGATATGATTACTTTAACGTCAAATATATAAATATTTTACATAATCATACCCACTTATATAGTTTCACGTGTGAATTATATATGGCGTTTTTCAATAACCAAAATATGTAAAATTCAATCAGAAGGATTTAGAATAAACAGAAAACAGAACTTCCACTCCAGGTTGTGAAGTCATTAATAGCGACAAAGAATGGTTGAATCTACATCACAATAGTGGAAGAGGGCAAACCAGAGGGAATGTAGACGGCATATATATCGGCATTTATTTTCTAAGAGGACATTAGAATTATGTCCCGTTTAAACTTAAACAAAGCAACAGTTATTTAGGGGCCGATAATTACTTTTTCAATGAAAATCTAATTGAGGTAAAGCAATTTCAAAATAATTTTTACCAGTAAATAAAATGTGTTATAGACTTATAGTTAGCATTATAATAAGGCTAAGATATCTGCAACTAAATAGACATGAAATGCGCATAACAATTATGGCTTGCTTTTATTTAAAATAGTTACCCCTTTTTTCAGAACTATTATAATCAAAGAAAACATATAGCTAGAGGCTAAAACTAAATTAATTGATATTACTAAATACCAATCTGAGTCTTCTGAGAAATGAATAAATTAAGCATTGATTGTCAATTTTAAAATATCTGAATATAATCTATGTATACTTGGCAGACGAATCAAATATATAATAAACCTTATAATTTAAAGTAGCCGTTGATTCTTAAAGCGGGTAATTATTTCCTCTTGTATGTAGAAGGTAGCAGTTGTAGGAGCTTCAGCTTATGTAAATAAATAATCACATTAAAATAAAATAACTTAGTTTTCAATTCTTGTGTATGGCAAACAACAATGTATAACTTGTTCAAACTTTCGAATGAAATGACAACACTAAAATATAACGTATTTTTAACCATTGACGAAGTCTTTGACTGTGTGTATGGGTAGGTAATAATAATATAAACATAATACTTACTATTACTTAGTACAGTAGGAATTACATTAATAAAAAAAATACTTATTGATTGTATAGATATTAGGTATTGTCGCGGGCGGGTAGCCGAACAGAATTATATAGGTATGTGGTTCCAAACCATTAACTTAAATTAAGGATATTGAAGAACAGATTATTAGTAGCTTATTTTCTATTGCAGGCAAAAGGATGGTACAAGGTGAAGTGTAGAGCATAAATAAGAAGGCGTGAGAGAGTGCAGTTATCTGCAAACAAATAGCATAACTACATAAGCAAAAGAAAAGTAAACAAACAAAAAGTAAAGCAAATAATAAATAAAATCAATAATAAAGCAAATGATAATAAAGCAAAGCAAATGAATAAAACTTACAGGTTAAGGAAGGGTAATCAAGCAGAGAGAGGTAAGTGAGTTTCAGCGTTAGACAGGTTGGAAACTTAATATTAACATTAAATAATTACAATACCTTCGGAATATATATCTGTAATAAAGTGAAAATTAGTACACATGTCTATTATGCAACAGGAGAGGTTTTGACAATAAACATAGGACAGACCAGCTGCACTGGTACATGCCTCCCCACCAAACCTTCCTATTGCTAAAATTTGACATGTGTACGTATCCACTCACTTGCTTGCTTGACATAACCTACTCAATATAGAAAACAAACTCAGCTAAATTATCATATAGACAAAAATAAACACAAGAAAAGAAAACACAATGAAACACAATTACTAAATGAACAGAATCACAGCTACAAAATGAAACAAAATAATACATGATGAAACAAATAAAAATTATGAACATAATAGAACACAAAGAAAATGTCTACAAAATAAATGACAAAAATTGAAAATAATAAAATACAAAAATATGTGAAATGAAAAGTGAAAAGAACAAAGCTTCACATGCTTCCCCTCCACCCTTACAAAAAATATTTTATTACAAAAATAGGAATGGATAGTAGTTTATTAATACATAAAATGTGAAGGGTTTAGGTTTTACAACATATGTGCAAAAATAGTTTTTTTTTTAAATCAAAAATATACTAAGTTGTATCGTAATCTCCATACCTATGAGCTTTTCTTACAGCTCTTTCTAAAGTTCTATCTTGCACGTTTGGAATATCTAATACTGGACCCATAGACCTTAATTGTCTAGTGGAACCATCTTGTGGTACGAGAGAATAGTAATCTGGATTAGTGGCTAACAACTTCCTAATTGTTTCTGATCTTACAACCGACAAGTCACCAACACCAAATCCGTCAAAGTCACCAGAACAATCAGTCTCACCAGTCCCCTCATTTGGGAGGTTATCAGTCTCCGATTTAATGTGACCAATCTGTTCATGACTCTCATCAAGCATATAATCAGAATTCACAGATGGCAATTCAAAGTCACTATCACTAGCTAGAAAATCAGAATCTGTCCAGTCAATTAGATTACTACTTTTAGTTATACAAGACAATCTGTGCTCTTCTACATCAGAACCAATTGAATTTACTTCAGGTACACTATCTACGAAACTTTCATCAACCAAAGAAATCTCCCTTCTAGCCTCTAATTCACAGCCATGACATTCCTTTCGTACTTCAGAAACATCAGGAAAAACATCTACAGGCCCTAATCGATCATCAAAATCATCATTCTGGGAGAAACCTGAGAAGCTAGAACTTGTACTAGAAGAATCACCAAAATAATCCACAGCAAAAGCACCATCTAACAACCCGTCATTAACTGGAAAAACATTAGGAACATTAACATTCATCTCATCATTATTATTGTATTTAGAATAATAAGGATGATCAACAATATACTTAGGAATTTGTCTGAATGGTCTCAGCTTAGAATGATGAACTCGTGAAATGTCACCAGATGAAACACACTCGGCCTGGTAGGTGACTCCATTACTGTTAACCTTAATGATCTTGTATGGACCTTCAAAGTTAGCTTGGAATTTATTAGTGGTGAGAAATCCCCTTCGTTGAGTTTTTACGTTTACAAGTTGGCCCAATTTAAAAGGCGAGAATTTAGGGTGACCCTCTTGCCACATCTCTTGAAGAGCATTAGGAACTGGATTACAATTTTAATCATGGGATTTTTGTAATAAGAAATTAGCAGGGGAACTTCCCAATTCTGCATGATGGGTGTTGTTATATGTAATAACTGCCCTTGGCAATGAATCGTTCCAGGAGTTTCCCGATTCAGTTATACTTCGTATCAGATTCTTAATGGTTCTATTGACCCTCTCTACAGCACCGTTTGAAGTTGGTTGGTAAGGTGTGGTCAATATGTGTTTGATCGAGTGACACTCAGCAAATTCATCAAACTCGAATGAAGAGAATTCAGGACCATTATCTGTAAGGATATTAGAAGGAATGCGAGGTAAAAATGGTAAAACATAGTAATTCAACATCCTTACAACCGTAGCACACTTCTTATCTCTAATTGGGACAGCGGCAACCCACTTTGAGAAATGATCAACTACCATCAAACAACCAATGAAGCCTTGTGACGTCCGAGGGAAAGAAATTAGATCCATAGCAACAATTTCGAAAGGATAACTGGACTGAATCTTAATAGTAGGAGGGGAAACAACCGTCGAATATTCTTTCATAGTCTGACAACTAGTGCAAGTCACACAAACATCACTACAAACTTTATATTTAGAAGGATGCCAAAACACATTTTTAACCAGGTTAAGCAGTTTATCACGACCAATGTGAGCGAATTCGTTATGTAACACCAGAGCAATTCCAACAAAGAAACTAAATGGTACAACAACAGAAGGAACCTCATCTGTGTAGACAATTAAATCATTAACCATTGACAGTTTGGAATGATGTTTGGCAAATTGCTTCACACGACTAGGCCACTCAGAATGGTTAATATCATTTGACAGACATCTGCGAAGCATCTTCAAATCAGGACATCTTACCTGAATTGACTTAAAACAATTAATGTCGTTAGACAAAGACAATCCATTAATTGTAGGTGACGACCCTTTAATTTCGAATCGAAACTCATTGTTAACAATGTCCATCTTGAGGACATGAGATGTGGATAGGGAAGTTTGGACCATGAGAACCCTCTGTGTTGACAGATCAGAACTATCAACTAACAATTGACCTGCCAAACCTTTGCCACTAAACAAAGAACCACTACTGAGGTTAAGTTTCAAATCAAATTCAGACATAAAATCCAACCCAATTAATATACAAAATGGAAAACAAGAATCATCACATACAGCAAATTTGAAAGGTACAGGCATTGTAAATGATCCCATGCTAAATGTCAACTCCACAGTTTTATCAATAGTCTTACGTTGATCAGAGAATCCAATTATTTCACAAATTCGTTCGTTGGTAACAGTAACAGATTGGGATTCTCTGATGGCATTCAAAGTTGACATTTTAATTAAGCTGATCTCAGCACCAGTGTCTAGCACGGTACAAAACTTATTATTATTAAGAGTTACAGTAACTTGTGGGAGAGAACACAGAGCGTGGTGACAATATTCAAAACGTTCATCAAAAGTACTACACAAATCAACATCCTCAATTAAATCCAAACTATCTAAATAATCAACATTACATTTATACGAAATATCAGGAGCTTGAACAGTGTTGATGGAGGAACTTGGCAACTCAGGCTGACTGAATGTATTTAATTCAATTAACGGGTTAAAGTGAATGCCACTGATACACTGAAGGTGTATGGCTCTATCGTACTCATCAAACTGATAAATAACAGGACTTTTCGGCCAGAAATAAACATTGATCTTAACAGAATACAAACGACTGGCAGCCATTAATAGATCAAATGAGGGAAGTTGCCCTTCAAGTCGCATCAGTCTTAGATTCTTTCTGCCAGTCCGGTCCAATTTAAGCTTATAACGATCCGGATTATTCATGAGTTCGTCCACCAAGAGTTCCCTCAACTGCTGTTCAGCTCCTGGTAGAGGTTTCTGATGAGTAAGCCTTGACAAACATCTAAAGAGGCTCACTATCATGGACTCTCCACCACCTGGAACACAATTAGAATCAATAACAAGACCCACAGGTAATGAAGAATCATATTCATACATAAATTCAATAGGTTTTTCATTAATGCGGGACAATGCATCAGCAGCAGAGTTCAGATGACCTGGCACATATCTAATTTCAAAATTATAATCAGCCAATTCTTCAACAGTTCTAGCTAATCTTGAACATACAATCTTCATGTTATGCAAATGCACCAGCGGTTGGTGATCAGTATAAAGAATGAATGGTATCCCATAAATAAACGGACGAAAAGTCTTCACACCCCATCTCAAAGCACACAATTCTCTCTCAAGGGTGGAATAGTTTAGCTGAGGGCCAGAGAACATCATTGAGGCGAACCCTATTACACGGTGTGATTCACCTTGTTTTTGTGCCAGGTAAGCACCAGACCCTACATTTGATGCATCGACCCAGAGCTCTATTTTATCAGCTTCATCAGAATAATCTGGGTACGCCAACTCAACCTCTTGCTGCATTTCGGATTTGAGTGAATTGAAAGCTACAACCATTTCTTCGGTCCAAATTAATTTATTGTTCTTTTTACCGCTGGTGTGACAAGATAAGGGTCTCTGAATAACTGAACAATTTGGCAAGAACTTGCGCTGAAAATTAACAAAACCCAAAAACTCTCTCAATTCACCCTTGGTCTGGGGACGTGGGTAATTAGCAACTTTATTTACATACTCAGGTGTTTTTGTGATGCCAGTTTGACTAATTACATGTCCAAGGAACTCAACTTTGTCCTTAAAGAAATCACATTTATTTGCATGAATCTTAATTTTGTAAGATTTCAATGTCTGAAGGACTTTATTCACTAGATCGAGATGATCCTCAAATGAGCTACTCATAATCAAGATGTCATCAATATATGCAATGACCTTGTTCGAAGGGAATGCACCTAGCACTGCCTGTATTTCACGTTGGAATGCCGACGGTGCATTTCTCATGCCAAAACTCAATCTTTTAAATTGCCAATGGCTTTTCGAAGTGGAAAATGCAGTGTACTGCCGACTTGATTCATCAATTGGGATCTGATAATAGCTCTTTACCAAATCTAACCTTGAAAAATACTTAGTGCCATGTAAACCGAAAATTGAATCAGCTAAATTGGGTACAGGGTGTCTATCAGGAATTGTCAACAAATTAAGTTTCCTATAATCTATACACATGCGTAACCCACCCCCTTTCTTAATAATAGGCACAATTGGTGAATTCCAAGGTGAGACACTCGCTTCAATAATATCCAAAGCCTGTAACTCCTGGCACTGTTTTTCGATCTCAATAGCTACAGGTGGAGGGAAACGCCTAGGTCTTTGGTAAATTGGAGTATTACTAGAGAGTTTAATTACGTGCTCAGTTACGTTAGCATGACCTATGTCAAGATCACCCTGGCTAAACACCGTATCTACATTCTGCAGCATACTAAACACTTTGGTTTGCTGCTCAACATTTAACATAGGAAGAGTTATTTGTGATAGGGGATTATTATTTGGCTCACGGTCCTCCTCGTCACAGTCTGGCAGCTCGGCTACAGAGGAAACCTTACCCACCATCTGACCAGAGTGAATATGAGATGAGTTTTCTCTAGCAATAAGCAATATTCTCTTAGTTACTGAATCCATGACACCATCGAGACCCTTCACCTTGTCAGCCAACTTAGCATCAACATCACCATCACAGAAATACAGCATTTGAGTTGAGTCTGGAATAGAAACACAAAAGTTAACAGATACACGTTTAGATGAATTCCTATCGATGTACATATCTTGACCAGCATAACATTTGATATCACAATAAAGAGTCTGAGTAACAATACCAGAATTATCAACATATAGTTCAACCTTTCCATCATCATCAAAGTGCTTTACTATAATCTTATCTTTAATGGCTAATTCTATGTTATTACCTTTGAGAAAGTCAACACCTAAGAAAATATCACCACTAGAATTGGTATTACTAGGGTAAATCATTAGATGTAAGTCATTCATTTTAATATCACCAATAAATAAAGTACATTCAGAAGCACCCAGAATTTTAAATGGTACATTTCCTAGCCCTTTTAGTTCAACAGAGCTTTTCGTTATGGTAAGGTTCATTTTAATAGCTAATTCTTCCGAGATTAGAGAGCACACTGACCCAGAATCAATGACAGCAGTCACTACTTTATCATTAAGTTTAACGTTAACATTGAATAGATCCTTATTAAGGCCTACTAAATTTACATATTTAGGAAAGTTATTAATGCAATCATCAATAGAGTTTACTTCCCTTCTAATTGCAGTAGAAGCCTCCTCCTGATGGCAACAATCACTGCTACTCCCCTCACTGCACAAAGAAGAAGACCCACTGCCAGCTGCAGAAAAGAAATCAGACATCTTTTTACTCTCAGGAATCAGTCCTGCAGTAGATGAGTAGAAGATCCTTGTCTGCTGACAAAAATCTTGTTTAGGGAGTCTGTTTACATTTCTCAATTGTTCTCCCTCAGAATTGAGAAACTTCAGTTTAACTTCTTGCCTGATGTTGAGCGACTTCTGAAAGTTGGGTCGTATCTAGGGCATTCCTGCATTCTGTGATTTGATCCGCAAATCAAACAGCTATTATTTGCTCTCCAGCAGTTGTTTTTATTGTGACTCTTCTTACCACAGTGAGAACAGAATCTGGCTCTGTTATCAGACTCAGGATCCCTGTATCGACCCACTGTATTAAGAGGTCCAATAGATCCAGATCGTTGGGGCTGATGTTGTTGTGATGGTTGGAGAGCCCTTCTAAATTCTCCTGATGGATCGTCATGATCTGAACCTTGCTCATGTAGCTTAATTCCAGAATATGTCCTACTTCGTGGCTCAGGCTCATATCTAGAGACACTATCTGACCACATGACTGAGTGTCTTTTTGGTGCATCATTTTGGAGATCAACTGCCATCTCCATCACTGCAGAGAAACTCATACGTTTCGTTTTTCCCCTGGAGGTAGCTTTAAGAGTCCTTTCAGCATCTAGGATCTTGCCAGATATGAATTGGGGAATATTGCTCAAGAACTGTTGTCGCACCTGCAATGCTCTTTCACGTGATGACTGGGGAAAAGCAGATTCAGAGAGTTCCAGTAGCTTCATTCCAAAAAGAGACAAGTTTTCTCCTTGCATAGGGGTTGCTCTCAGGAATTCCTTCCTCCAGTAGCTTTTTCCTCCAATTCGTTGCTTTTTGTAGTAGTCTAGCAAGATTCCTTTCATTTTCTGGTACCTCATTCTTCTGCCACCCCGAATTTGGTAGACATTTAACAGCTCTCCAGATAAGAACTGTTCCAATTGCTGGCACATATCATAGGAGTTGCCTCTAAATTTACCAGAAAAGTATCTTTCATATACTGTGAGGTAGTCCTTTAAAGAGGTCTTTCCCTTCATCTCAAATGGTGGAGGGGTAACTATCTCTCTAGATCTCCCCTTATGATATCTTCCAGATGACAGTGAAGAACTTGATGATGCATCTCCTGTCACTGAAGAAGAGCTTTCAGAGTCTGATGAAGAATCTGATGATAGCATTATCTCTTTAACACGTTTCTTTGACTTCTTATGTTTAAGTCTAGTTTTCCGAGCATCTAACTTAGAATTTGAGAAAACTTCACTCCTGCTTGAACAGAAACTAGATAATTTGACATCATTGTGAGATTTAGTGGTCTCATTAATCCCAGCATTAACACTTGGCACAGTACTTTTGTTGTTGCCCTCATCAGCAAAGTGAGTGCATCTCATGGCTATTGGGGTTTCCTTCCAGTAGCGGTCCACGGACAATTTAAGAAGTATCTCATACCAGCGAGAGTAAGAGAATGTGGCATCATATCCCACTGTGATAAAAGGTACTTCACCTCTCTTTGATAACAGGTTTTCCATGTGCTTAGCTGAATCCACATATGAAGGACTGATTTGATCGAGGCTTACTCCCTGCCATCGAGGAAACAGAAGCCAACGAAGTTCATCCAAAGCACCCAAATAGCCAGCATCTCCTCTTTCATTAAACTTTCCATTTACAAAATCAGCTCTGACCCTAGTGTTACTGAACTGAGCCAGCAAGCTCTGAATTGCCAAAATCTGTGGCAGCTCTCCAAGCTTGCCATCAGATAGCTGCTTTGAAGAAGATGCCAATGGTGGCCACTCAGCTCTAGACAAAAGAGACATAGCACCACCTCCAGTTGATCCGTCATTCCCTTCTTCACTCAGCTCACGCCTCCGTGTTGTAGTCTTGCTTCTTGCTCCAGAGCAGCTTTCTTCATCTAGATTTGCCATATCAGGTCTGTCGTTCCCCTTCACGGGAGACTTTTCAACTACCATTATCTATTATTTACTTCAATCCCGTCGAAGATGCCACTTGTCGCGGGCGGGTAGCCGAACAGAATTATATAGGTATGTGGTTCCAAACCATTAACTTAAATTAAGGATATTGAAGAACAGATTATTAGTAGCTTATTTTCTATCGCAGGCAAAAGGATGGTACAAGGTGAAGTGTAGAGCATAAATAAGAAGGCGTGAGAGAGTGCAGTTATCTGCAAACAAATAGCATAACTACATAAGCAAAAGAAAAGTAAACAAACAAAAAGTAAAGCAAATAATAAATAAAATCAATAATAAAGCAAATGATAATAAAGCAAAGCAAATGAATAAAACTTACAGGTTAAGGAAGGGTAATCAAGCAGAGAGAGGTAAGTGAGTTTCAGCGTTAGACAGGTTGGAAACTTAATATTAACATTAAATAATTACAATACCTTCGGAATATATATCTGTAATAAAGTGAAAATTAGTACACATGTCTATTATGCAACAGGAGAGGTTTTGACAATAAACATAGGACAGACCAGCTGCACTGGTACAGTATGACTAAATCTATTACTAGTAATTAGAAGCGGGAGAATAATTATACTATATACTATTATATTAATCAGTCACTAATCAACAAGTATGATGAACATTAGTTCCTTATGATTTGCCACCTGACGATAATAGAATTGGAAGTGACCAAACATAGATATTGCTATAACGATTACTAGCATTTCAGACTAATGGGACATTTTTACTTTTAATTGTATAAGTAATAACATAAATGTGTTTATGTGCAAAGCGATTGGAAAGATAAAAATTCCAGCTTTCTAATAATAGTTGCATCGCGTTGGTAGCGTTTATATGTGACTCGTTATTGGTATTTGTTTGTAATTTATCCTTAAGTGACCGATTACTGGCACAAACACCCAACTATTTTACTTGGTATAATTCTGCAGACTGGTCTTAAGAGATACACATGCATCTGGCATAAATCATAAGCCAGTCTGTATTTTGTGGTAAATTCCACCGACATGTCGGAATTTTTTCCCTTTAAATATAATATTCTGGCAAATTCGGTGGATTTTTAGCTATTTATTCCTATGTTACCATTAATTTTCGATGGTAAAATGGGTAAAATGTTGGTGGATCTGCCAAATTACTGAAAATTTATGGTGGATTTTTTTTAGCTTTTTCAAAAAGTCAGTGGAATTTTGTGCACCATATAACATACTGGATCATAAGTATGTTTTCAACTGTAAAATCTTCTCTAGGAAGCTAAATTTCTCCTTTAAAGTATCTTAAATGTGGTGACCTGCCACTCTGGAAAAAGTGGTCTTTTCTGATGGATTAATTACTCTGTTGGAGTTTAGCAAACCTTAAAATACAATAATAAATTAATGGGAACTGTATAATCTGCAGCATTTAGCCTCTAAAATTCATCTGTTAGCCTAAGGTATTTTCCAGAGTGGGACTGACCTGGAGTCCTGGATCCATTTTCTCACTAAACTGGTGACTTTCCTGCCACACTTTTGAAACATGGGTGACTGGTCTTCAAACTAAGTACCTAAACTAAACTAGGGTCAAGCAGGTAAATTGCGGCACACTAACTAAATGCGGCTTCTTACAACGGAAACATTATACATTCAAAACACACATTAAAGACTCAAATTAATAAATTACAGCATTTGCTGCACTTCTTTATGTTCTTTTGTTTGCTAATTATCTAATACCTGAATAAGCTATGCAACATTTTAATGTATTTTTTGGTTCACCAGTCTTCAGAATATGGGACATTTTTAACATTTTCTGTGTGAATAATCCTTAATTTCCTCCTACGTTTACATGTATTTTAGTGAGCTCCAGATTGTATTTGGTGGTAAATTCCAATGACATGTCGAGCACTTTTCCAAATCTCCTAAATATATATTCTTGCAATGTCGGAGGACTTTTAGGTATTTATCACTATATTGCCATTCATTTTTGGAGGGGAAATTGGAAAAATGTTGGAGAACTAGCCAAAATATGAAGAATTGTTAGCAGATTTTTGGAAAAGTCAGAGGAGTTCAGTGCATCATATACAGTCTGGAGTCTGAGAACAGAAGCCAAAGTAGAGAATTTATTGGAGAACAGTTTACTAGTTCCTGCAGTCTGGCCACTGGCCAGTCTGCAGAATATGGAACATTTTTCCAAGATTCTCTTCAGGAGTATTTGATTGAATTCTTAGAAATTGGAGATCTCTGCGGGAGATCTTGAATTAATTCCTATGTTACCATTAATTTAGCTGCAGGAGATTCTGAATTATCTCCTAAGTTACCATTAATTTAGCTGCGGAAGATTCTGAATCTGCTACTGAGAGTCAGAGACGAGATTAAATGTCTCAAATTCCATATTTCAGAGGCTGGAAAATTGTAAGCCACTTTTTGAGCCAAAATTTCACAAACATTCTAAGCCAAGCCCAGTCTGTAGAATATGGGACATTTTCTTTGCGAACAATCCTTAATTTCCTCCTATATATTAATAATATTTACATCTATTTTACTGAGAACAGAAGACAAAATGGAGGATTTCTTCGAGAACACTTTACCAGTTCCTGCAGTCTGAAGCCACGCCAATTTGGCTCATTTCTTGAAGATTTCAAGCCAAAATTAACATGAAAACATAGGAATTAATTCAAATTTTAGGCAAATTAGACATATCTGAGTTTTGTCTATTTGAAATCTAAGCCAATTAATTGGCTTTAATTAACATACTCTGTAACATCATCTAACATCGTGCATAATGTGTCTCTTACAGACTCACAGAGAATGAGATTTTGATTTGTGAGACAGTTAGTCGTGAGTCCCCAGTCTGCAGCCAGTGTGCAAAGCATGCACAATTAGTCTCCAGATATTTAATTTTTTCGGCAATTTGTCTCCAAAGATTTTCAAAATTCTCTCCAAAATGACCAAAATTCTCAAAATTCTCTCCAATAATTACAGGTAAACATAGGAATTAATTGGAAAATTGTCGCAGGGTAATTCAGGAAACCAATTTCAAGGCCTTAACCCTTTTGCGCCGAATGGGCTAAATATGTCCCACTAATAACATTCATATTCTATTGGGATATATTGTCCCAATAGTCTGTGATGTACATTACTGGTAGGAAATATTATCCCATCATAAGTTTGATATAAACACTTTATCAATAGATTAAAATAATATACAAATACATAAATATTATTAAAAAACTTTATTATTACTCATAATGAACTCAGAAAAAAATCGGAGCGAAAGGGTTAATAGTCAGGTGGATTGTTTTGAGTTTTGTTTTCGATTTTGCCTTAGCTACAATGATAGAAGTTAGCACATGTGTGAAAAATATGATATGAAAATTTTCAGCAAAATCGGTTAATATCTTCTGCCCCTGGGAAGGAGAAAATTATTGAAAATAAGCTGAAAACCCCCATGATAATCTAATGTGACATTTAACTGGTTCTTGACATCTTTAACTCTAAGGAATAACAAGTAAATCACTCATAGATAGTCTTGAGAGATACACATGCATCAGACATGATACATAAGTATGTTTTCAAGTGTAAAATCTTCACTAGGAATTCTAATTTTTTCATTAAAGAATCTTAAATTTGGCGACCTTGATCCATTTTCTCATTAAACTGGCAACTTTCCTGCCACACTTTAAAACATTGCTTTGACTCTTGAAACATGGCTTTGACAAACACTCTTTGACTCCGACTTGCAGTAGCGGTACAAATTGTCGGTTCCTGACTCCGACTCCACCAAAAAAAGCTTTGACTATGACTTCACAGCCCTGAAGCCAAATATAATAGTATTGCTCATAAACTCTCCATTAGTCTCTCCAGCTCTCTCCTAAATGATCAAATTACCATAAATTCTCCAAAATAACATTGAAGCATAGGAGAAAAATAGATTTTTCTCGCCGTTTGAAATTGAAGGGCTCAAAATATCTAACACAAACTCGCCAGTTGCCATTAAAATGGCGAGTTTGGACATGCTTTATTATACCTGGCTTTTAAAGTAGATATTTGGCTCCCTAGACTCCTAATGTAGAATTAACATTTGAAATTTTGAAAACCTTATTTTGCTCTGTGATCATGTTTGGTGCATGTGCATACTTTATGGCTCTTTGATGAGTGATTTAGCTACATGTTAATTACAGGTTATTCAACTTACTTAACCGTTTCACCCCTCAAAAGTAGCCAATATATTGACGACTTTGTCCATACTTTGAAACATGGATTATCGAAGGGGGAAAAATTCCACCGACATTTCGGTGAAATTTTCCACGAAATACAGACAGGCAAATACTTCCAGACTGCAAGAGCTAGTCCATGTTTTAAACTATGGACAAAGTTGCCTCTATATGCAACTTTTGAGAGGTTAAATATTTTTAAAAACGTGTAAATGACAAGTAAATCACTCCCAAAATAGTCCTAGAGATGCACATACATCAGACATGAAGCTTAAAAGCTTTAAAGGTCCTCTCCAGGCTCCGGGAAAAAAATGAGTTTATTACATAATATTATAGAACTAAGGTCTACGATCATTATCCCGCAAACCGCATACAATTCGGTTCAGTATATATTTTATTATTTGCTTTTAAAGTTTTTTAATACTCTGTGAGCAACAATCAAGCGAATCTCCAACCTGACGCTGAGAAAGAAGATTGTACACCCTTTGTTTTGATTTCAAATTTAGATTTTTAAACAAACAATGCATTTTTGGCCTACTTTTAATATATTAATTGTTTCTAAAAGTATATAAGCGTTTCTATAATAAGTTTATTCAAATTTAAACCTTAAAACGAATAATAAATAAATTTAATAAACCAAATACCTAGTTGGCAATCAAAACAAATGGTGTACATTCTTCTTCTTCAGACTGAAAATTAGAAAGTCGGAAGTAGAGTAGGTTTTGTAGAATTTGGATTATAAAAATCTTTAAAAGCATATAAAATTAAAGATATGCCATCAAATTTTATGGGGTTTGCAGTAAAATGATAAGAAACATTAGCCTCGTTGATTTAAGCAATAAAAAATATTGCTTGGAGGGGACCTTTAAGGATGTTCCCACTTTCCAAGTGTAAAATCTTCACTAGGAAGATAAATGTTTCGTTTAAACTATCTTAATTGTGGCGACCTAGATTCATTTTCTCTCTATACTGGCTTTTTTCCTGCCACACTTTGAAACATGGGAGCTGGAAACTGTTCTCCAAGAATTCCTCTATTTTAGCTTTTGTTCTCGGTAAAATACATGTAAACATTAGGAGGAAATTAATAATTGTTCGCACGAAAATGTTAAAAATGTCCCATATTCTGCTGACGGGATCAGGTAACGGACCATTCTGGAAAAAATTAGTCTCCTACTCTCTTCTGATGAATTATTTACTCTGTTGGAGTTCTGCAGTCTCTAAGTACAGTAATAAATTAACGGGAACTTTTTAACCCGCAGCAATGTCCAGTCTGCAAAGCGCGTCCATGTTGGGTCGCCAAAGGACTTTGGAGACCTATTTGAGGGAAAAAATATCTTTGCAAGATCTTGGAGACAATTTTCTAATTAATTCCTATGTTTACATGTAATTATTGGAGACAATTTAAAGAATTCTGCTCATTTTGGAGACAGATTCGAAAATCTTTTAGAGACAAATTGTCCTCAAAATGAAATCTTGGAGACAGATTTGACACGCTTTATAGATTGGTGCAGCATAAAGCATTTAGCCTATAAAATTCATCTGTTAGCCTAAAGGATGTTTCCAAGTGATATGTAAATCCTTGTTTCACAGACCACAGTTTCAGAGGCTGGCAAACTGTAGTGAGTGTAATCAAATTTCTGAGCCAAGCCAATTTTGCTTCATGTTTGATTTTTGAAGATTTCACTCTAAAATTAACATGAGAACGCAGGAATTAATTCAAAATTTTAAGCTAATTAGACTCTAGACATATCTGATTTTTGACCATTTCAAATGTAAACTAAGTATTTGACTTTAACCCTTTTGTGCCGAATGGGCTAAATATGTCCCACTAATAACATTCATATTCTATTGGGATATATTGTCCCAATAGTCTGTGATGTACATTACTGGTGGGAAATATTGTCCCATCATAAGTTTGATATAAACACTTTATCAATAGATTAAAATAATATACAAATACATAAATATTATTAAAAAAACTTTATTATTACTCATAATGAACTCAGAAAAAAATCGGAGCGAAAGGGTTAAATGACATACTCTATAACATGTGTTTAAAATAATCCCCACACTGCATCAACATAATGTGTCCCAGTCTGTATTTGGTGCACATAATCCCACTGACTTTCTCAAAAAGCTGAATAAATCCAGTTAATCTACCAAAATATAGTCAATAATTTGGTTGATCCACTAACATATTCCCAATTCATCCACCAAAAATTAATGGTATCATAGGAATAAATAGCTGAAAATCCACCAACTTTGACAGTATATTATTTTCAAAGAAGGAAAAATTTGGAACTTAACCTATTCACTAAATTTTTAAGGCATTATCAAAACAAACTACGATCATCCATTCACCTATTTTCATCATCTACTTTTTTTATGCTGGAGCTCAATGCCCATGTTTCAAAGTCATCAATATGAAATAAGTTGAAAAAACTGTAATTAACTGTTAAATCACTAATAAAATAACCATAAAGGCTGCACATGCATCAGGCATGAAAGATATTGCTGTTTTCAGCTGTAAATTCATCACTAGTCAGTCAAATATCTATTCTAAAATGAGATAAATGTGGTGACCTTAACCAGACTGCATTTGATGGTAGCTACTGACTTTTTTCTTTCAAAAAGCTGAAAAAAAAACACCAAGAATTTCCAATAATTTGTTTGGTCCACCAACATTTTCCCAATGTATCCACTGAAATGTAATTAATGGTAACAAGAAATAAATAGCTAAAATTCCACCAACTTAGCAAGAATATCATTTTCAATGAGGGAAAAATATCAGTGGAATTTTTCCCTTTTTGAAAATGATATCAGTGAGTGCTGGCTGCTTGTGTCCCTTTTTGTCACATTCCTTGGTAAGTGACTGCATTCATGAAATAGCTTTTCTGCATCCATGAGCATTGTCACAGATGGTGGTAGGTGACTTTGTTCATGGAGCCAATTCCTTTTCTGACTGCTTCTTCCAGTCCCTTGTATATAATTTCCTTTTGACGTCAACAATATTGGCCTTTGGTTCCGAAGCAGATGTTAAACCCCTACTAAATTATTAAATTGGCCTCTTTGGAGAACCGGGCATCAGATATGCCATATATGATCACTTTAATCTATCAAATTTTCATGTAAAATATATGAAAAATAGAAAAATTTACATGGATAAAAGTGTCTTAGAAATAAATTTTGTATATAAATTTGTAATCACGAATTCAAATTTCTCTTGTTTTTTTATTAGTCCGGTAAAGTGTTGATTGCATTGTAGCAACATTATCAGTCTTTAGGAAATTAATAATATTTTTATCTGATGAATCAACTTATTTTTAATAATTATTTTTGTTGTAAAACAATGTATAAATATTTTGTAAACATGCTACGTGATTGTAGAATAAAATTATTTGTAAATTATTGTATTTAAATAGCTACATTCTTCTGGAATCTTCACATAGTTTTAATTCTTGTAAGAGCAACTTACAACTGGTGACCCTGGAGTGACAAATAATAGAGCTACTTGTTATTAAATATACAAAATAAGTAGAATAATTTTTTCTCTTTTGAGTTTTGATTTTGAAAGTTCTCCCATGAACTTTTTAATATTTGGGGTGATTCATCTCACAGCTTACTACTGTTGTAAACTTGTAACTAGCTACCATAATGGCTATTGGATATGACTATTTTATATCCCTTTTCTAATGTATTCTGATAGCATGCATAACTCTTCTGTTTACTGTAACTTTTCATATATATCCACTGAACAAAATTTTAAAAAATACTAAATTTATAGAAAAAAAATCATAAGCTTCAGTGTTAAAAAGTGGGTGTGATCAATCACCCCAACCCTCTGAATGTGAATGATCATCTCTGTCAACATTACATTTAATTATCTAAAATCTGGACTGCAGAAACTCTACCCAGAAATCAGTCTATTTTGTCTTCAAAATCATGTAAATATAGGAGGAAATTAAGGATTGTTCACTCAGAAAATATTAAAAATGTCATACCATATTCTGCTGACTGATCTAAAATGACTAATTAACCTTTATCTATTTTCTTTCAGTCACACCAGAGGTTCATCTTCCTGCTGGGCTGATGACAGTGAACTTGGAGGTGAGAATGTCTTGTGGCTCAATATTTTCTGAAATTCAGTGTATCTATTGCCTTCGTCACTCAAACTGCTATTATACATTTCACTATATTAATTGATAAGAAGATTGAAGTCATAATTTTATATCCATACTTCTAATAAGTTTACAGTAATTGATTGTGACCACAGTACAGAGAATATATAGTATCCCAGAGCTATAGGGGGGATATTACGTGTGTCCCGGTAGGCTGTGACGTCACATGTCAACAATGGTGCGTACGTTTGTACGTACAGTACAAACACAAAAGATGGCTGCAACACACTCAACTTTTGTTAAATAATGTTTTCGGTGATATTTTTTTTAATTCCACATTACCGCATGCTATTATCCAATCTTTATAGTCATACGGACGAAAATTAAAAAATGACTGTTGATGAAATTGCTACTGGTCTTTTTACACCCAAAACAGTAACAAATTTTTAGTCTTGAAGAAGACAATTTATTCAAGATAATTAAATCATTAGTCAGATCGGTCGCGTTGGCCGCCATCTTAATTCTCTATTCCACGTGACCCACAGCAATTCTGTTTACTATGACGTGACCTCTTGTTTACATACATGACGTCACAGCCTACCCAGAATAAGTTTGAATAATACATGTAACTGGGGTACTATACTATTCTGTTTACTATGTTGTGACTAATATAATAAGTATTTTCAATTATTTTAACTTTAATTTAAATTAATGAAACAAATCTATTGCTAGTAAATTTATGTAGGAATGGAATGTGTTTTTTCTGTAAATTTTTCAGAACCTTAGGTTTTTTAACAAAATTAAATAGATTGAATTCTTAATTATATGAATTATTATTAACTTTATTTTAAAATTTCTTTCATGAACTTATTTTTTGACATTCCTCTATATTAATATAATTTTTATTCTTTAGTTTCAAATAGCTAACCAATTCTTTCCACTTTTCCAGAATTGCCGCAACCAATTGAGAAAATTGAGGGCAACACCAAAACACTCACAGAATTCAGTTATGATGACAATGACAGAATGGTTAAGGTACATAGCTAATGCCAACTTTTATCTGTGTTCAATATGAAAAAAAGCAGTCTATTGTCTAATTTTTCTTGCTTTTTTCCATTTAGCTATGTATTAAGTTTCATTTAGTTACCTTTTTTACACAGTAGATTGGTACTGTCTCTAGGGATTGAAATTATTCATTTAGCTATATTACTTCACCAGTTTTGAGAAGATTTGTGCTTGAAATATCTCAAATTATCCCAGCTGGATTATTTTCTCTGAAAAAATTGAATGAAACAAAGATTTCTTATAATATTTTCTGTATGTAGCTAATGATGATTTATTCTGAATAAATGAATATTTTACACTGTTGACCAACTACTTTCAACTTGATTTATATTATTCTAGAGTTATATATTGAAAGTCCTCTGAATTTTTTGAATGGAGAAATAATATTGTGATGATGTACCTACCTATTTCAGTTTTAACATTGACCATTTACTTCTTCCTTTCAGACCATCAGTCACTTTAAAATAGAGAAGCACAGAGTTCCCAAAGCCATCGCCGTGAGAAAACAGTGGAAGAAATACGGACACAGCGTCAATGACAAACCTGGTCCCAACCCCGCCACCACAATCACTGCTGAAGAAGTGACAATGCAGGTATGAAAGAAAGGGAGCTGTACAGTAGGGTGGGTTTTTTGGGGGGGATTTTTCAACTTGTTATGAATCACAAGTAGATATGGGGATGCAGAAAGAGTTGCCGAAATGTTAGAAAAGTTTCTTTCACCGAATAAAATTGTAACAAAATCTAATATAGCGAAAGATTAGAATTATCAGATGGCTCCGCATTTTAGATCATCAAAGAAAGAAATATATAATAGCTATTAGCTAATCATTATTTAAAATTTGTGTTCTTGTTACCTGCGGGTAGTATCATGGAAAGATATGTAGGGCCATAGTAGCTTATAGTTGTCCAATGTCCATAATAGGTTTTACTTGTCCATAGTAGATTATTGTGGGTCCCTTTATAATCTTCAATGGCCTTTCAATAAGATGAATGTATCTTCCCTTTAACTAACCAATCTCCTTCTCTTTCAGTTTGTGACCGTCAAAGACGAAGAGGAAGAAGGCGAAGACATCAAGAAGAAGATGTTAGACCAGGCTAAGGGTGCTGTCAAATGCAGACTCTGTAAGGAGGACCATTGGACCAAACAGTGTCCTTACAAGGACAAGTTGGAGCCCATCAGGTCTCAGTTCATGGTGAGTGTGATGGAATAGTTACCAAACTAAGGGAATAACACAGTACTCGTAAACTTGGTGTTAACACTGCTCAATCAGTAATTCTAAGGCCTATGCAAACGTACTCTTTCTGACTGCTAAGTAAATGCAACATTTCTCTATTTCAAACCCTGAAACTAAATTCAAAACATTTCAATTTACAGAATCAATGAACTGGCTCTCAAATTTTTAAAAGCAGTTATTTTACTCACTAGCTATCTATATCAATGAGAAAAAAATTATTTCGGATTATAAAGTGTAAATTTATGATCATTTTTGATCTAATGATGGTTATGATGATTGGAAAGTTCTGAAATTATAGATCATTTTGATTGTTTGAATGATCAAAGCCATGGTTTAGCTAATAGGTTTTTTTTTCTCTGAAATATTATTCAGATATTAGCTAGCTATTTATTCTGTTCTTTTCTAATTTTCCTAAAATGTTTCCGTTTCTCTCTCAGGGAGAGGAAAAGGAAGAGGAAGGAGATGGTCCCTCAGATCCCGGTGCTGCAGGGAAAGCAGTTGGGTCCGTGGGTAGTGCTGGTGGTGGAACCAAGTACATCCCCCCATCTCTCCGTGAGGGGGCCAACAAGAGGGGTGAAACCATGGGGCCCAGAGGGAGAGGTTAGTTCAATAGTTTGCATTCTTACATTGAATCTATTTAGCTATGCATTAGCTAAGTAAAAATATATATTCATACATTAAATATAGTAAAGAGTGCTTAAGGTTTTTGAGAAGTTTCTATCGATAGTGTTGTAAGCATAATGTTCTTGCGGATAGTGGTTTTAACAATAACTCTTCTCTGATTGGTTGGCTTGGAAAGAGGAGCTAACTGGAGGCGGTGCACTAAACCTTTAATACTCTGCCCCCTATTGGCTACTCCTCCTTTCATATAGCTAGTGAGTTATGAGTTGAATTAAATTACATTTCAAATAAAAAGAACTTGGAAACTCTCAAGATAGATGTCTGTAATGTAGTTTGTTTTACTGCACACTTCATAATTGCTAAATGAACCTTCCTACCAGTAATACTCTTCTTGGTCAATCTCATAGCCAATCAATGAGCTAGTAACCTTAAAACCAATATCATAAGAAACTTATTCTCGAGGATAAATATTTTTAAAACTATATTCTTAGTGGTAGTAGCTAACATTTTTTTTTTAATTTCGAACTTTAGATGTGCCACCCAAGTTAATTTATCAAAGTTTCCAAGATTAGAAAGAAACCAATAATTCAAATTATAGTAGCTAGGTATTGATTTGCTATCTGTTTCTTCAGACGAGACGGCCACCATCCGAGTTACCAACCTGTCCGAGAACACTCGTGAGCAGGACCTGCACGAGTTGTGCAGAGGTCTGGGTGAGATCGTCAGGATTTTCTTGGCTAAGGACAAGAACACAGGAGTTTCCAAAGGATTCGCCTTCATCAATTTCAAGGTGAGAATACACTCCTGTGAATAGGGTAAATGAGGAGTTATTGGGCGGTAGCTATTACATTTCAGACACATGAGAAAACATAAATAAAATAATTCTTTTTTAACATTAGTTACTATATTTTTATAATTGGTATCCATGATTATGTGCAGGTATCATGGATACCAATCAAAACATATTTAAAATAAATAATAATGGTTATGTATATTTTCTTTATACGTGTCTAAAAATGTGAAACCGTTCGATAACTCGGAACTCACCCTAACATTTCATTATTCATTGTATTGAAGAGGAAATGTAAGTACAGTAGAGAAACGTTTCAGTGCTCGGAAAGTGGGTGTTAGTATTGGTCATGAACCTATCTGACATCTAGTAGAAATGTCTGGTTTGATATGTCAAAGTAGCTACAGGAATAAATAATTTGAAAGCTAATTGAAAACCTAACTAATCACTAGCGCCAAATAGCAAAGTAGAATAGCAATGGAAATAGCTATAATATCTTAATCTAAACATTGAGTCAAAATTAATCTCTTGTTTCTATTCTGACAAATTATTTAAATTCAATAGTGAATCACCAAGCATTTCAATCTCCATGTAATCATTTTATTCTATTTTATATAATCCTTTAATTCTACTTTAATCACTTTATTTTAATCCCCCTCTAATTCCTTCACTTTAACACCCTTTTAATCCTCTCTTCAATCCCTTATTTTAATCCCCTTCACTCTCTTCTCCCCAACAGAAAAAGGAGAGTGCAGAGCAGGCTATTCAGATGCTCAACGGTCACGGTTACGACCATCTCATCCTCAGTGTGGAATGGGCCAAGTGAGTCAAAGTAACACACTAAGTTAGGGCAAAGTGAGTCAAAGAAACACACTAAGTTAGGCAAAGTAACACACTAAGTTGGGGCAAAGTGAGTCAAAGTAACACACTAAGTTAGGGCAAAGTGAGTCAAAGGAACACACTTAGTTAGGGCAGAGTGAGTCAAAGTAACACACTAAGTTAGGCAAAGTAACACACTAAGTTAGGCAAAGTAACACACTAAGTTAGGGCAAAGTGAGTCAAAGTAACACACTAAGTTAGGGCAAAGTGAGTCAAAGTAACACACTAAGTTAGGGCAAAGTGAGTCAAAGGAACACACTAAGTTAGGGCAAAGTGAGTCAAAGTAACACACTAAGTTAGGGCAAAGTGAGTCAAAGTAACACACTAAGTTAGGGCAAAATTACGCAATAAGTTGGGGCAAAGTGAGTCAAAGTAACACACTAAGTTAGGGCAAAGTCACAATTACCGAATTAAAATCTGAAGAAATTAGTAATTAAAATAACATCAAAATATAGTCATTGTGGAGGGAAATAATAAAAGTTATACAGGGTAAGTTCCGAGTTATTGGACAGTTCCACATTTCCTATCATATAGGATGTTTCGAAAATGTGGCATTTTCCAATAACTCGGGTGCTCACCCCTGTTCGAGTATTTTATTGAAACGTTTATTTAATTAAATTATATAAATGAAGTTCTAGATAACTACTCTTTAAATTCCAGTTAATTTTGTTTCCATTAACCAAATAATTTGTTTCTTTTCCAGACCTTCAGGAACACAGTAAACTCTTCTGCATTGGAACTCTAAAGGCTAATAAATAACTATGGAACTTTCAATGACACTTTTATTCACTGGAATTCACAGTAGCAGCTACAGTACTCGGAAACTGGGTGTTATTGCCCTGCCGCTCTGAAAGTTTTGAACTGCATAAAATATTACGTGTGGTGAGGAAAAGTCAATTTTCTGCTCGGGCAAAGTTCTCCACCATTCCAATACTGACCAGTTGATGTTTTGCACCGCTAGACGCAAGTTCGTAGACACTGACATCACTGCTAAACCAACGCTCGCTACCATTGAGCCAAAGCTATGGCAACACAGGTTTCATCGATGCACTGTTATGGCAACGTCCGTGTTTTCGATTTTCTTTCCGATTTTGTACCAAATCGTTTTCAAGTTATTTTTCCACACACAAAATGGGTTAAAATCGAAGACATGGGTGTTACCATAGCGGTGCACCACTGAAGAGGAGCAGCTCAAAACTTTCTTAGCGGTGGGAGCAACCATAAGTAGTGGTCCACTGGTAGAACATATATGACGTTGCCTGAACGGTGGCCAGTTTCTGGTGAACTGAAACATACGGTGAGAATTTTTCTCACCGTTTCTGGAACGCCCCAGTAACGTTCTTGCTATGTGAATGTGCTTTCAAATTGTTATCTGTTCAGCTCCGTAGTCAAAAGCAGTATTCCTCTAGACTTACTTCAAATTACCGCCGAGCCAACTCCCGCATGAGTAGAATGCCGCTCTGTCAATGTTCATGTCCCCGTGGCTTAGGTCATGTCAAAAAAACTTCTAAAAGTCAGGTTTGCACGCACTGCTCATGTCCCACTTTCCGAGTGCTGCGACGTGCTTCATATCTGCTTTATTTTATGGTCTCTTTTTAATTTCTATACTATACAATTTTTCTTTGGCTGAAGCTTATTTACTTAGGTTAAGTACATATCAATTTAATCAATGCTACATAATGTTAAATACAAATTAAATGGGAAGAAATGAAGTGATGTGTCCGGGTATCGAACCTGCATCCAGATATCCTTCGGTCACATACAAGTACCTTGGCACTGTGCCACTGTGGATGCATTTTACCAAAAAGAAATTTTGATATTAAACGACTTGGAGGTAATTTTGAGTGAATATTTCTATATAGACAAACACCGTTTTTATAACCAAAATCACAACTTATTCTTATTACAATTTTATAAAATTGTAACTCCTTAAAAATTTCAGCCTCTGAGTTCAAATTAAAGAAAATGTTTTGAGGCCACGACTCAGCTAAATAAAGATGAAAGCTCTGTGTTGAAATTTCAATGAATTGATTTAAGTTTGACCCTAGATTAACTCTCACTCAGTATATATAGGTGAGTAATTAGTTCACTCGAGTAATGAAGGACCTGAGTTATGAAATGCATCGCGGAGTATGTATAGGGATGTGACAATATGCATAATTTTTGAGGCGATATGCAGCATATTATATGCATATAATATGCAAAAAGTCAATGGGCATATATGCAGAACTAAAATGCATATTAGCTATATGCCAGAAACTATTCAATACAGTGTGCATATTACATGCTCTGAATTTAAAATAAAATTAATCTGTATATAGTTATGTTTTAAATGTAATTGCACTTTGGAGGTTTGAATGAAACTTACAATATAACGAAGATGTAGTTTTTTATTAGCTACTACAAAAAGTTTAACTTTTTAAAACCAAATATTACAAAGCTGTTCTAAATTTAGACTTTTTTAAGGGTAAATCAATTTCAAACGATGAAATTGCACTTTATTATTAAATGGTATGTATTTCAGGATTTTAAAAGTGAATCTCCTTCTATTATCTGCTAATGTATTTTTGTACTGGGGAAACACCCGTTCTACATCACAAGAAACAAGAGGAGCAAATGTTTCCTTTAGCCAAATTCAGTCTTCTAAACTATTCTACATTCAAATATCAAATTCCGATTATTACTTTAGTCATGACTCGAAAATTATAAACCATCTTGTTAGACTAGCGGTTCCCTTTAAAGATCATCAGCTATAAGCAGCGACACTAAGTCATTAAATGCTAAATTTAAACAGTTTTATGTTTAATTACATAAATAAATTAAATACCTACGAGAAATTACCTTTCATATTTTTCGAGCAGTATACAACTCTCCAAAATAACTGTATTCATTTATTTATCAATTACTATAAATATTTACTAAATACCAAGTGTTATACAAATTTATTAATACATTTGTAGTTTCAATATTCCACCTACAAACTTTTTAAATTTGAATAATTATTTTGATTATTTATACTTGGGTCCACAGTTAAAATCGTTTTCTATGCAGGGGTCCCAGAAGAAAACGGCATAGGTTAGATATTTACATGTTAAAAATTTTTCGGTTATCATATATGCACACGTGCATATTATATGCTCTTGAAATATATGCAGAGGACTGCATATATGAAATATGCTCAATGTCACATCCCTAGTTATGAAGTATTTTCAAATTTGTTTCAATTATAGAAAACGATATACGTCATGAATTTCGTCTAGTTCTCACTCTAAGACCGTAATTTTCTCCAAGATTTTAATCATAGGAAACAATCAGTGTCCCTGAGTTATGAAGTGGCTCTGAGTTATGAAGAAACAAAAATTTAATAACTCAGGAGTTTCACTGTATTTTTATAAGACTAAAACAGACGACAGAAAATATGAGACTCATAACAGCTTTTCTATAACTTTTTACACGCATCGAATACACATCGTTTTTCTATCTAGATTTATGCATCGTTTTCATAGAAAAATATCTATCTATCGATTTCGTTACTATTTTTCGATGTATTAAATTATATATTGATTCGACATCTAAAATAGAAGGAGATTTATAAGTCGATTCCAGGATTTTTTCATGTATCGATTCGATTAAAATTAATTAATAAATATTGGTACCCGCTGTCCCAGCTCTGAATTCGACATATGAAGATATCGAATCGATAGACCGTTGTTAATAGAGGTGGAATGATAGTACTATCCTTTTCAATAGAAATATTATTATAATGATATATATGTATTGATTTTATTTGTAATTATCAATATATTATAAGGTACTAGTGCATTATACCAACCACTTATTTTGTTGCAAAAAATAACACCCTTTAACTGAATGCACTTCCACCAATTAAAATTATATTATAAATATTATTTCTTATTTTCAATCGGCTACGAATTGTCCGGACACCCTGTGGAATGTGCGTTGTTGTCCCCTGTTATGAATGGGACATCAACTGTTATGACTGCTTCTTCCAGTCCCTTGTACTTAATTTCTTTTGACGTCAGCGATATGGCCTTTGATTCCGAAGCAGACGTTAAACCACTACTGAAATATTAGTTAGTTACTCTTGTTTTGTTTATTATTTATTTATTTGTTAATTTAATCGATTTTGTTTGCAGTGAGAAGCCAAAATTGAAAGAAAGGAAGAAAAAACCTGTCCTGTAGATTATTAAAATAATTTAAAGATTCTACCGTTCATTTTCCTTGCAATTATTGGGACAAAATAAAAGATTTCATTGCTTTACATTGATTAAAATTTCACAAGAGTCTGATGTTTAAAATAGATATAATAATGTTATTAATTAAATGCTATTTTAGTTAAAGGTAATTAATAAAGAAAATAACTGTTAATCAGAAAATATATTGAAAACATAAGCTTGCAATCAAATAAACACATAAATTATGACTATGATAGTTTTTAAGGCTGAGTACACTAGTTAACTTTGTAGTTAGAGGGAGAGTGTGTCGAATTTCATAGGAAATATTTTAACATAATATGGTAAACATTAATTAATGTTGTGAAATATTTTAACATAATATGATAAACATCAATTAATGTTGTGAAATATTTTAACATAATATGATAAACGTTAATTAATGTTGTGAAATATTTTAACATAATATGATAAACGTTAATTAATGTTGTGAAATATTTTAACATAATATGATAAACATTAATTAATGTTGTGAAATATTTTAACATAATATGATAAACATTAATTAATGTTACGAATGTTTTAGCATAAAAATCACTGTAATTTTCGAAATAATAAGGTTTTTATTAGTTAAAATAATAGCAAATTAGAGAATTGTAACCAGGACCAAATAATCTGTGAGGTGATTGACTTTTTCTCCCCAAGTAACGGGTTAAAGTAATTGTTAATGTAAGTAAAGCTTTATAAAAACAACTGCAATCAACCAATAAACAATAATAAGAACAAAAACAAGTACATTTTAATCACAGTGCAAAAATGTATGTAATAAACACGTGAGTGTTTAACCCTATCCTGTGTGATGTGCCATATATGGTACATACTCTAACTTTGATTTTCAGTCTAAACATTAATAGCACTACAGAATAATAAAAGAAATACAAATATAGATGCAGAAAAATAAAATGTTTATTTTATTTCACTTTCCGAATTTTAGGAACTAAAAGTTACTGTCTTACAAATTATTAAATGAATTTTAATAGAAATATAATTAGTAAATTAGAACCAATATAAATAACATTATTTTCAACAATACTCTCAATATGAATAATATATAATAATATAATTCTAATTCCTTTAATTTCTAATCATTACTCGTAATAGTTTTAATTCTAACCAAATTAACCAATTAAAAGTAAGTAGGTTATTTTTCCTCTAAATTCCTAAATACAAATCAATTACTTAATATTAATAAACATTTCATTAAATTAAGAGACAGGAAATAACATCCAGTTTCCTTCACGTCAAAGGTGACTGCTGTCCTTATTGGTTGAGAGAGCTGTTAGTTTGTGACAGCAGTGGTGCTGGCAGGACTCTCAAAGTGGTACAGAAGTATGTTAATCTGTCAGATAAATGAACAAGAATTAGCAAAGAGGAAAATGTTCAAATTAGCGACTAAGTTTAACGAAACTGAGGCAATGTTTCTGTTTTATTTTATCGTCTCATTGAGATGTTGGAGAGAATTGGAAATGATTTGAGTGAAAAACACAAAGTGAAAGTGTTCATCAGTGATAGAGAGCGCTCATGACTGCATGAAAGCTATCGTCTACGAATAGAACACAGTACAGGGTGTACTGCGATTACAGATGGAAGAGGAAAATGAAGAGTTGCTAGCAGTTAAAGCTACTAAATGAATAAAATTTCATAAGCATTAAGTATTTTTTTCATAAGTATGTTGTAATTTTTTTTAGGTATTAAGTGATTTTATGTAAGTATTGTAAGTAACAACAGAAAAATGAATTATTTATTATTAATTTTATTGTCATAATTTAATATAAAATAAATAAAAAAATTTATAATATTTAATTAAATTTAAATGAATATTTGTTATAATATTTCTAAACTATTATAAGAGACTTATGAAAAATGATAACCAGAGCTAATTAATAAAGTTATCAAATTTAATAATGATAACCAAAGCACTAGCGACATCTTGCGGCTGGTGGAATAACTTTAGAGGTGATATTATTGATGGTGAAATTCTTTGTGTGTAGGAATAATTTATTGTAATTATTCCGAGAAAAGTTAAATTACTACAGTGAATCATTAATTAATTAAATCAATTAAATTATCATTAGCAAATTAATTTAATAAAAAACTTTGAATTCACATGTAACAATTCTAATGGAATTCAATTACATTAATTTTGATGCTCAATATATTATATTTCCTAGTCTTATTTACATTATTTTATTAGTATAAAATAATGAGGATTATTTAACCTCAAATAAATAAGAATTACTCATCCATTACTCACTGACTAATGCATGAAGCATAGCAGTCAAGGGAATACTTACACAACTTATTCTCTTCACTGTGACTCTGAAGTGCAGCACAACTCTGCGACTGAACTCAAAGGTACGCCAGACTGCTTCACCCCACCCCCCCTTTGTCTCACCACCAACTGGTTGCCAAGATTTTCCGTCAGAGGAACTCTCGATGCTGTAATTGTTTCCCCATGCATTTATTCTCACCCTGAGGGGAGAAAGATATTATATTAAAGTGTGTCCACACAGTCAGTCATTCAGTGGTAATTACGTCATTAGTACAGCAGTGAAAAATAATATAACAACATTGTTGTTACGTAGAAATAATTGTACAGAAACAATGCAGATATTGTGTTTGTTAGCCTTTTAAGGAATTAAACCTGTTTTATTTGCTTTTAGTATGTTTCGACAACTAAAGTGAATGTTAGAAACTATTTATGTGAATTATTCTACTAAATAAATATGTATTACTAATGGTTTATTGCAAGTTTTAATCTATTGTTAATCACAAACTGTACAGAGATTTGTACAGAAACTATTGTTTTACACCTTTTTCTTTTATGATCGAAAATGTGGAAGCGTCCGATAACTTAGATTTACTCCTTAAAAATATTATCATTAAAAGGTAGCTATCGTATAAATAAGAAGAAGAATGTCTTCACCATTTGATGGACACAATTCACTCAATACTTTTTGACACCTAGTCAATAGTTAAATAATATGAAAGAATTTCTTAGGAAAAAGTCTCACTATTCACAATTAACATCTTGAAAAAAAATAATTTAATTTAAAAGATAATACTTTGTCCTTTAGATGTACTTACATTAACTTAAGATGCAGTATATTATCACAATTTTAAACTATCACAATTTTAATATTAAAGTATATTTTTTGTCTATTATCTGTATACATAACTAATAAATTTAATTAATTGCATTTAATTTAAATTATTTGCACTAAAACTACACTTAAGTACTAATTCTTTTCTTCATTAATTATTTACTTTTCTCCATTGAGGCAGACTTCACTCACCGCAAAGAAGATAGCCAGTGAGGCTGTCCCAGTGTGATGGTGAAGGGAGAATTCTCAAACACGAGTGCATATGAGTTCTCCTTCCCATCGATGCATTTTTCAGAGACTTTAGCCCCTCTTGAGTCTAACACCACATTTGTGGAGGCAACTGAAAGAAGAGAAAAAGTTAGTAGGGGAAGTAATAGGAGAACAACCAAGAGTTTGCCCACCATATCATTGCAATGAATAGGACACTTTCAGAAACATAATAACCTGGGGCCGAATTACAGAAGAGTCCGTAACAACAAACTTACGACAATAATTAAGAAGTCATTTACGAACCAATTTAAGAATGTTTCGTAGAGTCACTGGTTATCATTTTACGGAAATTAACCTAAATATTATACCATTCAGGGTAAGTTACGAATTATTGGACAGTTCTACATTGTCGAACAAATAAAGTAAAAGAAGTTAAAATGTCATATAATAAACTTTTTAATATGATCGGAAATGTAGAACTGTCTGATAACTCGTAACTAACCCTAAAAAATAGTTTTAATACTAGATACTAAATGAAATTGTAGGTGTTTGTTTTTGTCATGCTATATTATGTTATTTATTTATATTCAAAGGTTAATAAGTGGCAATTTTGTTTAGATTGAAATGAACGTTTAATATAATTATGAATGTAATATATACCTAAAGGTATATTAACGAGATTATAACCTTTATTGAAGTAATAATAAGTTAATCGGCAGGTCTGAGTTCAGAAGTATGGGAGTTATACCTACCTAGTCAATATATTTTATTATTTAATGGAGAGAAAAACTTTTCTTGGAGCAAAAGTATGAATATTTCAGAGTAAATTAAATTATGATAAATCACTAAATTAAATTCTCTAGTTAGGTATTTATAATTTAGTTTATTTAAGATGAGTTAAGTATAATGATTACTGCCTAAGCCATTGGTAGAAACTGATGGAATTGTGATGTACAAAATTAATACAGAATTTACTGTAAAAAGTGTACCTATTTTATCCTACTTCTTAGAGAGTATCAATCTAGGTACTGTTTGGAGAGTAGAGAGCATTCACTAATATAGGTAAGTACTGAATATTTTGTAGAGCATTTATTGAGCCAAATGAGATATTGGAGAGCATTGTAGCATTATCATGCATGCTTTGGAAGTTGAATGCAGGTATACCTAACCGTAACATAATTAGGTAGCTTACCGACTACCTACCTACCTAATTAGGTATGTGCTTAATTAGGTAGTTACTACTACATGTTTACCTACCTATTCCAATGCAATGCTAAATAGCAAACTAATGAAAATGCTAAACTTTCATGAGAGTAGAATAATGCAGATATCATATTAATCATCTTTAGCATTCAGTTATAATATTTCAATTAATGTAATGTTCAATCGTAGTTCCAATGCAATAAAGTCACTACAACTTCTACGTAACATCATCCACTGAGATATCAAACACTAGTATGACGTCATGACTCGGCTATTCCTTGTTATATTGCTCTATGTACAATTACATTCATAAATTGCAAATGAAATAGTTTCTTCAGGCAACATTTCAACACAATATTCTCAGCAGTTTTCTTCGCTTAAGGCCCGTCCACACGTTCCGACAAATGTCAATTTTTTCTGAAATACTTCGTCTGTGTTTGCGAAATGGCGAACAAAATTGTTCACAGACACTAGAATCGAAATGTTCGTGACTGTCATTCGTATGAATATTTATGATATATGAAGTAAATTTGAAAACAATTACCAATTTAGATCTGACATCTCCATCAATTCTTTGATGGAGATGTTCGTAAATTAATTTAAAGTTAAAGTTTTAAAGATGTTTGAAATTAAAGTAAGTGGATGTTCACAGTACGTGGAAAGTGAGTGTTAACGTTATAATATCTTTACTTTAGAACTTTTTGATGGACTTATCATGAGGACTAAAATGTTTCTAAACTGCAGTGATTTGGCGGAAAATATTGACGGGTTTTTACTTTCAAGTGAAGATTTCTAGCAGAATACGAATAGTGTTTTTGTACAGAAAATATAATCAGGTTTATAATCAGTTAGTTGTTATATTTTCTAATTTGAAGCAGTTTCAAAATTTAAAATCTACTTGTCACATGGGAGTCTGTAGACAAGTTGCAGATAAGCTATAATGTTTCTTTTATATTTTCCTTTTCAATTCAAATGTACAATGTTGTCGTCACACTATTATTACGTTGAGAAATAGAACTAACTAAAGATATTCATTGAACTGTTCTAACAATGCAATTGAATGGTGAAGAGAAAGACTCTGAAACAGAATAACACTTCAAGGTACGCAAAAAACTCACCTTGTATTCCTTGCACCAGTGAACATTCCTCCTTTGTGTACAGAGCTGCAAAAGAGATGATATTAAGGCACTCGTCTGTGCCAGTCATCCTAATGAACCTCACTGCCCTGGGATCGAACCTCAGGAATTGGTGAGACCTGCAGGAGGAACAGCACTTTAGTAAGGAGAGAAGACAGAGTGTGAAGGTGTATGTCAGTTAGTAATTTGTTAGCATATATTGCCTCTTGACTTCATTGAGTACCAGTCAGGTAATAGGGTTATTTATGTGATTTTATGACATTGACTCTCTAAATGTAAGAAAAAGTTCTTAGTAACTGACCTGCACCAATAGTTGGAGTGATCAACCACTTTCAGCCATTCCTTCTCATCGACTGATACTTCAACATGATATTTGTAGCTTCTGAAACAGGAAAAAAGTGAATTGATTCGAGAACAGCGGAAATATTCTACATTCTGCTGAACTAAAATTTAATCAACTAAGATATATTTGTACAATTTACCGACTAGAATATAATTCTTGTCTTCAATTCTCTATTTTGAAGATTAGAATTTCTAACTCCCTCACCTTCCTGCAGTCGAATCCAGCAAAAGTTGCATAGCATTCAACCGGTAAGTTTGGTCCAACTTGACAGCAATGCAGTCTGGTTTGCCTCCCACTCTGTGAGAAGTACATCCACTGGAGCCAGAGATCAAATCTCCCCCTGTGACACTACCACTCAGAACTACAGCTCCCAGACTAGACTGAGCTACGTTGAGGTCAGGAACTGGATCTGAGAGAAATTGAAATGTTATAGCTATATGGTGTCAGGAGAATTAGTCGCCGATTGAGAATAAAAGAGATATAATTTATAATATAGCTACCTTATTGGTGAAAGGGTTTCCATTTAAAGCAGTGGTTATTAAACAGGGGTGCGCGGCACCCCTTTGGGGCATGGATTGTTTACAGGGGTGCATGAGATGGCTGTTGTTTATAAGTTCGGTTCTTGCTATTAATGTCATGCAGAATATACATGAAGTATATTTCCCCCAAAATGTTGCGAAGTGAGTTAGTTATAAAAGTAGCTATACGAATTTTCTGATATAAACACCTAATTATCATTGTGGCTTATATATATATCTTTGAGTGTGGGATTTCTCGTTATGTGTGCCTGCAACTTTTATTCTTTCTGTCCTATATTCTTATAGAAAGAAAAATGGTGCTTCCGTTTTATAAACAAAGTGTAAATAAAAAACGATACCTTTCCATATGGATTTTAATTTTCTTTACCTGGAGATATAATTTTACATTATGTAATAAAACAATCAGTCTCTTACTTTTTCAATTTGCATATTTATTTCTCAAATCATAGTAACCAAATATATTCTAATTGTATCTTTTCAGTCTATTTCAATGCACTACAATGCTCAGGGGGTGCCTGAGGAAAGCAAGGGGTGCGCGAGAAAAATACTTCAAGAACCACTGATTTAAAGGGATCTAATTTCATTCAACAAAATAAGTGGTTGGTATAATGCACTTCTACCTCATAATATAGCTATTGATAATTACAAATAAAATTAATATGTAAGTATATATAATTGTATTTTTTTTATCATAATGATATTTTTAGTGAAAAGGGGAGTACTATCATTCCACTCGTCATTGAATGGTTCGCTAAGTTTAATTCATCCAAAAACGTGGGTTTTCATTGATGCTTTAAATTTAAATAGAAAATTAAATGAAGCTAATGCTAAATTTCAACAACAATCTAAAGGTGCTAAAATCTATTAGAAAGAGAAAATACAGGGATAAGAATAAACATCTCAAATGTGATCAGCAATTACGATGCAAAGAATATAAAATATATTATATACAGATGTAAGTTGTTAATTTTACCTCAAATCAATTAACAAGATAATTGAGAGGTTAAATTAATAAATTCAGAAATGAATACAATTAGTGAGAACAAAATCAAATATGTTTGATTGGTGAAAAAGAGATGAGTAAATTACCAAGTGTTGGTGGTTGCTGTCGAACAAGTGTGGCTGGTTGTTGTCGAATAAGTGTGGCTGGTTGTTGTCGGAAATTAGTTGAGGCCGCATCTTTCTTGGTAATGCTGCGGACTGGTTCACGAATATCAATAGAAGGAAGTTCTTGAGAAACTTCTACCACGTCAATCAAATCCTGAGGAGAAAATAATTAGATGCTTTATATTTGATGTTAGCTATACTCTAATTCTAAATAATACATAATTTCTTTTCATCATTTTAAACAATTCAAAATTTACCTCTAGTGACATAGTAGCCAGTCTGATTTTCTTGACAATATCTTCCACAGTTTTTTTGTTCGGTTTATTCACACCAGCCCATCTCTCCGCCGCACGAAAAATGTCTATTTCAGCAGCTGGAAAACTCTCCTCATCCAAGAGAGACAGCAGAGAAACCTGTATTAGAAGTCACAGTTAATTTCAATGGTACGGTAATATTATGTCGAGTTGAAGTATCTGTTTTCACTCAAACCTAATTCAGACTTCAGAATTTAGTGGGGGTCTATAATGTCTGCTTCGGATTCAAAGGCTGAATCGCTGACGTCGAAAGGAATGAAATACAAAGGACTGGAATAAGCAGTCCCAAAAGATAGTGGACCCATGAACGAATTCATCTGCGATAACCGTTGTTAATAATCATGGATGCAGAAAAGCTACTCTGTGAATGCAGTCACTCGCTAAGGAATATAACAAAAAAGGACACAAGCACCGATGGCTGCACTCACGAATGGAGGAGGAAAATGAAGAGGTGATAGTAAATGAAGCCTACCTAACACAAAATATAAGACCTCGTAATTGAAGACTACTTCAAGTAGCGTTAAAAGAAAGATAAACTTGATAAAAATGAACAAAAACTACATAATTGGTGTATTGTTGTTTGGTGCCCGAAGGACGCCATCTCTTTTTCTTACATTAACCACAGTCAGCTCAGAATCGTACCCCGGTGGGCAATTCAGATTTAGTATTAGCAAATTTAAAGTCAAAGATGTGTTAAAATTACTCTGGTTTGAGCTCAGATGATAAAGCTACATAAAAGAGCTTAAACTAAACTAACTACGGTCAACATTCATTTATAACGTTGAAAAATATTGCTCTATACAGTAGGAATAAAAAAAAGCGGGTACGAAATTAACATCGTTATAACTTTAACAAAAAAAACGTATCTACGTATTGTTCCCTTTAGCTAATGCAGATTTATATCAGCTATGGGCAAATCTTTCTTTCGTTTTTATACTCCGAATATTTTTTATACAGGGTGGTCATAACTCATAAGTAGAGGGAAGACGCTCTTGCGCGAGCTTATTTCTAAACCGGGCTTATCAAAAGAGTAGGTTCTATCTTTTGTATAATATAACAATTAATAATATATACCTAGCATGTTTTTAGGAACCCTTATGCTGAATCAGCTGATAATTCCGAAACTACGACGTTTATAAGGAGAAAGACTGAATCGGGTATGGTGCCCTAGTACACAGAACTCTTGTTGTCAAAGACCGACTGGGGGAAGTTTTTGAACATCGAGTCATTTCTAAGGGTCATGACATTGAATTGCATCCAAGGAGCTCAGATTTACAGCTTGCAATTATTTCTTGTGGAGTTATTTGAATAATAATGATGTAGCTATAGCTAATAATATATTTACGGAATCTGAACCAATTAAAAAGCAAAAAGGCATGGTGGGGATATCTAGAAAATTAATCCTGACATGATCAAAAGATCAATGAAAGCAGTCAGAAAACGGACTCAAAATGCACCAAGAAAAATGAAGGATGATGGTTATTTTTGGTGAACAATGTTTTATTTTAGATCTTCATAATATGCAATGGTTTCTTCATTATAACTAAGTGAATACGGGGTAGCTTAATAAACCTACTTTTAATATTCTTTAACAATTACATATCTCGAGCAAGAACTATTTCAGCACCCTCCACTTACGATCACTCTGAAAAACGATAAGGAATAAGGAAAGAACGAAAAATGTGGTTACAGCCGACAAAAATCTGCATTAGAGAAAGGACACCACACGAAGATACAGTGGTTCTTGTTAAAGTTATGACGACTTTGATTTCGTACCCGCTTTTTTTGACTCGTACAGTTAAGGAATGAAATTAAATAAAACCTCAAGCAAATTATCATTATAAATAAATGGCCGTGTTACTCATGAACCTCAGGTTCTTTCAAAGCTTAGAATTTTTCTTAATCTATTGAAGATTCGCAACAGGAAAACTAGAGAGAATTTAGCAGAATCTCAGTTACGCGAGCAGCAATTAGGTTACAGTGTTTGGTACTTACAGGAGTTTGTAGAAAAGAATGCAGGACACTCTTCAGTGAATATAATTTGATTTCATTCACAAAGAGAATAAATAAATGAATGCTCAATATATCAGAAAGAGACATAGCAAACTTACACGAGTTAATTTGGAGAAATTTTCGCTCTGTGCAATCTCTTCACCATTTTCCTTCAAGAAACAAACGCAAGAGTTTTCCAGATTCACATTCTTGTAGCGCATTTTCATGTTGTAGAAATCAAAAAAGCTCTCCACAGTGATAGATTTCACCAGGTGGTTGATGAGAATTACCTGGAGATCCCTCAGACTGAACAGGTGAGCCAACTTCAGAGATAGCAACTGAGTCTCCACCTGATGTTGGAGTAATGGAAAATATAGAGATTTGAAAAGGGAAGGAGCTACTGGTGTGGAGACTGAGAGAGTAACTACTGAGGAAAAGAGACATCAAAATAGAGCACAAAAAAGCTTGTTAGAAAGATATCCATTAAATTTCATGGCTATTAAAGAGAGAAATTAGTTGATATATTAGGACTAAAGTTAATATTTCAATATTGTTGCTCTTGGTGAATAAGTTAACTTTTAATTGAAATCAAACCTAAATAACAGTCTTCAGTCACCATCTAGTTACACAGTCTAGCTCTAGCACATGACTATTGGTATTTACAACCATTTTGAATCGCTATATACTTTAATCATCAATAATTAGAACTGATTATTATAACCAGAAGATAGTTAGGTTTTTAAAATAGAGAAACTCACCTCTCCACTAAGATCATAGTGCCCCTGGTAAATGAACACCAGTACAGCCCTCACTACTTCCACTTTGGTATTCCTGATCTCAATGACATTGGCAGTGAGTTGAACAGTGACGTCACTAATCTCCACTAGAGATTGATGATTGGAATGAGAAACATCACCCAGTTCAACAATATCTTGTGAACCAGACACAGCACCTCTCTGATCTGCAGTTTCTTGGGAGTCTTTCTTAGGGCTGAAGAAGTGACTGAAAAGTTGAAAGAATAGAAATAAAATATAATAATATATTGTCAAATTTTAAGAAAAGAATATATTAGAATTCAAGAGGCACAGAGTTTGCAACATCAAAATAGCTTACAGGCCCCGCTTCTATTACCAAATCACAACTTAGGTTTATTACCAAATGGTAGTAAGAGTGGGGAAAGTAACAAGTAACTTTATAATTGTCACTCCTATATTTAACATTTCATTTTCTATGAGTAATAAAGAAAGAGAAATGTTTTAAGAGTTCACCTAAGCCTATTAAACATTGTCCCAGTGTTTGTTGCCAGAATTAGGTTGATGTTCTGTGATGAAAGTTCAAAGTAGTGAATTTATTATAAAAGTTTTAAAATTCAACCATAGCTTAACTGTCATTCAGTATAGGTGAGTAATTAGTTTGATACTTTGATTTATATAATCATGTTACATTGAACAAACAGTAATTTTATGATTTGTGAAATATTTTAGGCAGTAGGGTAATTTCCAAGTTATTGGTTAGTTCTACATTTTCGGATGTAAGAAAAGAAAATTACTACAATAATTATTATTTTTCTCCTATTAAAATTTGTATCATGGCTACCAATTGATATTAAAGTTAACTAATGATTATTTTATATAGATTTTTATGAGACCGAAAAATGGAACCGTGCAATAATACGGAAGTTACCCTAAAATGGAACATGTTGAATGGCACTCTAAGTTAAAATAGTTTTATTTGCAGCTCTTCAATTTGACTTCAAGGAGAGAAAGTAAATAAAGTGAATTATCAAATACCTGTACTATTGACTTGAGTGCTACAAATGTATCATATCGACGTACTAATGTAATTGTCGAGATGGATCAAAAACCAGTAGAACGGTTGAAAAGTTAGAATGAGTATTAGCTACTCCCCAGTGAACAGTCTTCTGCTGCAAGACAAAGCCATTGCTATAATTAATAGTTTGAAATCATCACACTGCGGTTCGTCAAAAGATGGAAATGAATGTTTGTTGCTAGTTTGGAATGGATACACAGGTTCTCAAAAAGAGATAATTTACACAATTTAAATAATTGAACGTAACATTTAAAAAGTATCAATATTTAATTCTTATAATTCACTTTTACTATTTGGATTTTGGTTAACAATTTCTTGTTCATTATATTCTATACATGTATCCTGTGTGTATTATATAGAGTCACTGATAAAATTTCCTCTGTTATAGACTAATTTCTGAATCAATTGCTTCTAATAACCTCATCTGAATAATAATATTGATGTCTGTTGTAGGTATTGTGATATGATCACCACATAAAATTGTCCCCGTTTTCTATGTCTATGAGCGGTAATAACATTGAGACATGTCTCGCAATTATTATATCCCATAAAAGTGGGGCCTGCCTGTTTTAGAATATTTGTACTGATTGAACAACTCTTTGGAGATTCAGGACAATATTTTCAAAAAAATTAATAAATGTAATGAAAATTGGCTAACCTCATAGCTACACTCCATTAACATTAATAATCACAAGAAACTCCCTTAAAGCATTCACTTAAAGTACACTCACTTGAAGTATTTGCTCCGAGCTGCAAGGACAAATTTATGCACTGGTATCTCTTCCTCCTCAACCAGCAGTGTAATGTCCCTGGGACATGCTTCGACTGCTCCTTGGAAAACTTCTCCAAAATCAGAAGACAGACCATCATATGCAGTTGCTAGAGACATTTTACCTGCAAAAATATTTACAGAAGTAGCTACAAATGAATTATGAAATAAAAATGATCTCTATCTAGGTTTGCAAATACAAGCAATCAAGAGGCTATCAAGACTGGTAATTATTGCCTATTTATTTGTTTTACAGAATATCATGGCAAACCAATTATTTATATATAATAATTATAACAATTCTGAATTCTGTTGATATGAATTCAGGAAAAAAAAATATATTATTTTAAATCTAAAAAATTTAGGTGACAATGATTGAACAATAGTTAACTCTCTGCATTAAAAAAATGAATAAAAAAAATATTAATAGCTATAGGAATAAATAATTGAATTTTGAGAAAAGAACTTGAAGCAACATCCAAATGTTGATTCATAATGTATTTAAAGTGAATATGAGCCTTTTGATAATGTTCAATTTTCTTTCCTAACTGTTGGATTGAAAAGTTCCAATGGGAATTATCATAAATTTTGATAATTATAACTATCAAATATATTCATTGAGTAGATAGCTAGCTACTAGTTTTTTTTTAGACTTAATATACTTTGATGGTCATAAACCAATTTAGTTTTTAATAATAATCATTTCAATATTTCCATCCATTAATATAGCTACAAGAAAAAATTGCCATTAATGAGTCAAAATTCGAATAATTCCTTGCTCCAAGCTAATTTTGCTCAATTTAAGTTATTCCAAACCACAATTTAAGACCCATTACCTAAACATATCTGGGATTCTTAAATTAAAAATAGACCAGTTAACTTAATTGGCAGTAATTATAGTAGATAGTAGATATAGAAGGTGGCTTCACTGGCTGACAATCAGACTGTTAAAACTAGTTTGTCAATCAATTTCTCCACTAAAAGTAAAGAGCCTAAAATAATTAAACATTGGTGACCAATTCATAATCATTCATGATTATAGTTTTGAATGAAAATTGAAAATTAGCTACAACTTGTCTTTAGAAAGTCAAATTGATGAAATATTAATATCATATGAATGATAAGATAGATCACTAAATTTAGATTCTCTACAAAATTTTTATTTACTTGCATCTTTTTTAAAAAGATTTCTAGCAATCCATAAATAGCTAAACTAAGTAAATAGGCAAGTAGAAGGTAAAATAAGAATTAACTCCAGTCTGCAAAATATAGGATATTATTTAGCATTTATAGTTTAAACAATATTTAATATGAATATTCTACTGTATATTTTGCTTCCAGCTTATTCTACCTAGCTACTTAAATATTTTTTTAAAACAGAAGAGAAAATATTTCATGGAGAACATATTTTATTATTAATTTATTACCAGTCTACAGCTACTCTGTAGAATATGCCTGCTTTTGGAACACTATGAATGATTTTCAATATAGCTACACATTGATTTTCTGAAGGATGTCTCTGAAAAGTTAGAACACTCACACCATTCCAGTCTGTGTCTGTAGCTATTTGGTGCATTGAACTCCTCTGACTTTTCCAAAAATCAAAGGGAAGTCTTCTAGCATTTTCTGTATATGTAGGTTGTCCTCCACCGTTAATGATTTTCCCAATTACAATCACAAAATTAATGGCAATATATTGATAAATAGTCAATATTCCACTGACATTGCAGGAAATTAATTTCATAGAGATATGAAAAGTCTGTGGACCTGTCAGCCAAATTTATAATCATATAGCTATACAATCTGGCTGCAATTCTTGCAGACTGGTTTTACTAGTTCCTACATTTAGAATATCTTGGATAAACATTCACCAGCTAGTTTAGTCTGGGTTTCCATTTGGGTGGCAGGATATCTGGCTTTAAGGCATATTGTTCACCTTTTTAAGCCTGTTTCCTGCACACGGCACAGACATCACTGTATTTCATGGTAAATTCCACCGACATGATGAGACTGGTAATAATATTTTGGAGAAAATTTATGATAATTAATCATAATTTGATTATTTTGGAAAGAAATTTTATTTTTGGAGAGAGCCGGAGAGAAAAAAATAGAAAGTTTATGAGCCATACTATTTTACTTGGCCCAGTCTGTATTTTGGGGTAAATTCCACTGACATGTCAATGGAATTTTTTCCCTTTTCAATATAATATTCAGGCAAAGTCGGTGGATTTTAAGCTATTTATTCCTATGTTACCATTAATTTACGGAGGATATATTAGGAAAATGTTGGTAGATCAGCCAAATTTTTGGAAATTGTTGGTGGATTTTTCAGCTTTTTGAAAAGTCAGTGGGATTTTGTGCACCAAAATTGCCAAATACAGACTGGATTATCTATAAGGAAACAGCAATTAATTACTCCATGCTGTGAGCAATAAAATACCCCACATACTTTTTCATAATTGGGGCAATTCAACGCAGTACCTACTTTCTCTGGCTGTAACTACAGTAATAATGCCCATTTTCTCAGGAGTTTATAAATTTCCAGTCTGAAAAATATAGCAGGATTTGTGGATTAATCTTGCATCCAAGTCCTATTTAATTTCTATTTTTCTATGTTATTTGCTGCGCCTAAATCCCCATTTCAGAAAAAAATCTTGGGTCTGTGGAGAAGATTCTTTTCAGACTGGATAAATTATAGGTAAGCGATTTTAAACAATGCATTAGCTATTAGGTACGGTAGTAACAAAATTATAAATTTAAATTTATTTTGATAGCATAGCTATTTTACAGTTTTCATGTGAATTATGATGGGATCTCAAGCAAAATTCTCCAGCCCAGTGTTACAGTTGTGGGATTTTGATTAAATATAAGTTTTTATAGAGTTAAAAAACCACTCTACTGTTTATTCTGAATCATTTTATACTTTCATCTAACGAATTTAAATGAAAGTTACAATACTTATAGTATTGTAACTTTCTACAATACTGTAATCCAGTCTTCAAAAGATGCATGAAGTTTATCCGGCGTCTATTGAGGCCTTGAAATTTGTCTCCTGAATTATCTGGTGACAAATTGCTAATTAATTCCTATGTTTACATTCAATTATTGGAGAGTACTGAGATTTTTGATCATTTCAGAGAGAAATTTGAAAATATTTGGAGACAAACTGCCTTAAAAATTGAATATCTTGAGACTGATTGTGCAAGATTTGCAGTCTGCGGTGTAGCTAATCGGATTTCCGAAATTAATAATCTTTCACCGTCAAGAAATGGGTAAGATTAATTACCCCGATACTCCTGAATATGATGGAATAGCACGAATAGGTCCCCCGGTCAAAGCTAACATGGATTGGATTTAATCATTAAGGTACATCCATCAGTCATGAATTTTATACAATAATTATCAAATTTACTATATATATCATAAAACTTCATTCAAATTACATCACTGACCACTGTGTATCTGATAGAAAGTTATGTGTGGCACCACAGCCACCGCTCAGCTAAAGTCAGATTTTAGATATGTAGACAGAATCTCAGCAGTCAGACAACAACAGATTCAGAATCTCCCTCAGCTAAAAGCCCAGATAATAATGCATGTCCAAACTTGCCATTTTATTGGTGGCATTATGACAGTTATTTTTATCTCTCCCAAGTCTCAGTGCAAATGGTGAGAAATATTTAATTTTCTTCTATACTACAATGTCATTTTGCCAGACTGGTAAAATAGAATTGTCACATAGACTCAGAGGAGAAATTAGATATTTTCAGACTGGCAATGCCAGTCTGAAAAGTATATCAGGATTTGTGGATTAATCCTGCACCCAAGTCCCAGTTTGCAGAACATGGGAAATTTTTAACATTTTCTGTGCAAACAATCATTAATTCATTCCTATATTTAATTACATGTATTTTACTGAAAACAGAAGCCAAAATAGAGAATTTCTTGGAGAACAGTTTACCAGTTTCTCAACTGTGGAGACATTCTTTTCAGATTGGTAATAATATATTGGAGAGAATTTATGATAATTAATCATAATTTGATTATTTTGGATAGAAATTTTGTTATTTTTGAAGGGAGCTGGAGAAAAATGGAAAGTTTATGAGTCATACTATTTTACTTGGCCCAGTCTGTATTTTGTGGTAAATTCTACCGAAATGTCAGTGGAATTTTTCCCGTTTTAAATATAATATTTAGGCAAAGACGGAGGATTTTTAGCTATTTATTCCTATGTTACCATTAATTTTCGGTGGATAAAGGGGAAAAATGTTGGTGGAACCAATTATCAGCCAAATTACTGGAACTTTATGGTGGATTTTTCTAAGCTTTTTTAAAAAGTCAGAAGGATTTTGTGCACCAAAAACAGTCTTCAGACTGATGGTACTTGGCTAAAAGCCTAAATTGCTAAATTAATGGTAGCTAACTGCCAGTTTGCAAAACATGCATGAAGTCGTGAAGTTTATCCGGCGACTATAGAGGCCTTGATATAGTCTTCTGAATTATCCGGCAACATTTTACCAGTTGATTCCTATGTTTATTTGTAATTATTGGAGAGTAATTTGAGATTTTTGGCCATTTTGAAGAGAGATTTCCGGAGATTATCTCTGGAGTCTTCAGTCTTGGAGACAAATTGCCTCAAAAATTAAATATCTGGAGACTGATTGTGCATGCTTTGCAGACTGGGCTATCTGGACCCTGGTAACTGCCAGAACTCAGGCAGACTGTATTTCATGGTAAATTCCATTATTCCATCAACTTGTCAGTGGAATTTTCACCCTTTGGAAATAATATCCTGGCAAAGTCGGTGGATTTTTACCAGTCTGCAGAATATGGTAGATATTTGGGGTATTTCTCAGAACAATTTTGAATTAATTCCTATATTTACATTAATTTTGCTACAAACAGACCATGTATTAGAGTATGACGTATGTCAGTTAAAGCCAAATAATTGGCTTAGATTTGAAATGGTCAAATCTCGGATATGTCTAATTGGCTTTAAATTTTGAATTAATTCCTGTTATCATGTTAATTTTGGCTTGAAATCTTCAAAAATGAGCCAAATCAGCTTGGCTCAGCCATTCAGATTTTCTGTGAAATATTAGCTCAAAAATTTGCTTAACTACCTACATTTTTGAGTGAATTTTCCAGCCTCTGAAACATAGCTAGCGAACGGAATTAGAGATCTCTATGAACTACAATGAACACTTTACCAGTTTCTGCAGACTGGGATTTTTAGCTATTTATTCCTGTTTTTAGAAATTAGCTAGTAGGGTCTACTGTCTAGTAGCTGTGTTAGCTACCATTAAATTAAAAATTTTGGTGGAAAAAATGGAAATAAGTTGGTGGCCGTGGATCAGCAAAGTAAGTTAAATAACTGGATATTCTTGGTGGATTTTTTCAGCTTTTTGAAAAAGAAATGTCAGTGGGATTTTGTGTACCAATTACAGACTGGGCTAACTGTAAGTGTAACATAGGAATTAATTCAAAAACTCCATAAGCTAAACTGCTAAATTAATGGTGATATAGGAATTAATTCATGATCTCACTCAAACTTCATAGATCACAAATTTCTAAAATTTAGCTCAGATTTGTCTCAGACACTGAACACTATTGGGAAATATGTTCAATATTCTGCAGAGGGGATATAACTAATATGTAACACAGGGCCAGGCTAGGTAATGTTACTGTTAAATAATCTTCATGATCAATAGCATTGTAACGGTTTTATTAGTTGAATATTTCACCTCACCTTTATTCACCTAGTCACTTTTATCCAATGAATCAAAGATGAATACACAATTGAAAATAGGAATTTAATTCAGTGCCACGAACCAATGAATAACAATGCGCCACAGTAATAGAATAAATATAGTGAAGACGATAGAGGTGATTTTGTATTAATGACGTCATCAATGCGTTACTCTAAAATAAGTTAAAGGCATTTGAAGTGAAGAAAGTAATACAAACTATTTGATTATCATCATTGTATGAACAATATAATGGAAACTTTATGTTATGCAATTTGTTCAACACATAATTTTCTATATTAGTGAGTTGCATTGATGACGTCACATTCACGCAACACTCGATTGTAACAGCTTTATTTATAACGCATAATATTTACGATGTTCAATACAGTGAACTCAAACAAACGTGTACGGAACATGTATCAAATTGGTACGAAAATATATAAGAAATAACTTCTACTTTAAATTGTGGTTTAAACATTATATAATGAATGTGCATTCGATTATTAAATTGTAATTAGTTTATTTGCAACGTCTTTTTTATAAAAAAAATTTACTTTTATATTTGTCTAACTGATTTAATATAGTTATTATAGTATGTAAATCATTGTTCAGCAGAATAGACTGAAAAGCAGAATAGATTGAGAGATACGACTCGAAGTTATTACATATAAATGAAATAATTGTAAATCCTTAAACAATTTACTTTCTATGAGTTAGATAAAGAAAATGGTTTTGAGGCCTCGCCTTATAGCGTAATATGTATATTGAAATGATGAAAGCTCTGTGCTGAATGTTCAAAATTACGAATAAATTAAAAGTGATGCGCTTAACTAGACAATAAGAGGTTGATGAGATCTATTCAGCAAATGAGATTATTGGTCGCCTCTTTACATTAAATGATAGTATAGATACTATGTTAAGAATATTCGGGGGTTAAATGAAAATACTGATTAGGTTTAGTAAATGCCATTAGAACTCAAAGGGCTAAATTCCTTGTTCACGTCCCTATTTCATTTAGGGACGTGAACTATAGGAAGGGGGTATTTATAAATTATTCTTTCCAAAATCAAATTACCTTTCATTTGACTAAAATATATTGCACTAAGATATACATTAATTGACAGAAAATCTAGTATCTTAACCACATAAACAAATAATACCAAAAATGAATATTTGAAATTGAAATTCAGCTAATTAAAGAATATCGTTTTAAATAACAAATTGAAAGATAATTATATAGTTTTTGTTTTTGTTTTTAAATGGTTATCATTATAAGATAATTATAAATTCACGATTATATACCCACTTCCTATTTCACGTCCCTACAGGCGCGTATACAAGGGGGGGGGGGGGGGTATTTGGGGCAGATGCCCCCTTGTGGTCTGAAATTTTTAAAAATAAATCTACGGATTATTAAAATTATATGGATTAATCCTCCAAATTGAAGAAATGTCAATTATTTGATTAATTTTAATTGCTTTTGACATGCTGAACACTGTATTCTATCAAAATCGTCCTTTTTAAATTGCGAAATGGGAGAAATTAAATTGCTTCAAGTCGTATTATGTATAAGCCATTTTGTCCTTAGAGAGTGGATTTCTATCACCCTATTATTATTAGCATTGATCTTCAATTTAAAAATGTTTTCGAATTTGAGAAGAAATGCATCGTCCTGTACTCTGTAGTTTGCCAATTACCTTCTTCTTCAACAGTATGTCGAAAATTCATGCTTCACTCCATGACAAGTGGAAGGGTGGCTAAATCTTACCACTTGAAAAAGTTCACAAGAGTTCGTGGTCTATTCAATGAAACTGCCCAGAAAACACAAAGTAATGAAGTAGAAACGAAAAAGATATGTACGCTCTAAGCTAAAAGATAGATATTCGATTTCTCGTTTTGTCGATTTGATTACTTAAAGATTTCTAAAAGAAAATACGGTGCACCGCGATTCGGTATCTAAAAGAAATCTATTTTGAAGCGAAATCTCTTTCAATTAGTTATGTTTCAGCAATACAATTCATGGTATCTTTTCTCTTTCAATAAGCTATCTTTCATAATCTATTCCTGGTTTCTTTTCGATTAATATAAGTAAACACAAAGTAATGAAATAGAAACGAAAAATATATATATTTGATTTCTTGTTCTATCGATTTGATTACTTAAAGAATTCTAAAAGAAAGTACAGTGCACCGCGATTCGGTATCTTAAAGAAATCTAATTTGAAGCGAAATCTCTTTCAATTATCAAGTTTTAGCAATACAATTCCTGGTATCTTTTCTCTTCCAATAAGCTATCTTTCTATTATATATTCCCGGTTTATTCATTATTACTATGCCAAACCAATTAGTAAACATATTGAAGTTACAGAAACTAAGAAAAAGGAGATAAAGAAGTTAATCATTTATATTTAATTTTTTGTTAAAGTATCGACATATTTAAATTAATTTTATAATCTGAAATACATGAAAGATAAACGAACTACAATTACTAATTTAGATAGGAAATTAACCACTGTATCGAATTAATTTATTTTTATGCAAATTTAAATGTTAAAGAAGTGATAGTAAATGAAGCCCACCTACCTAACTTTAAAACTAAAGAGGAAAATGAAAAAGTAATTGCAAATTATGAGTCTACTTAACACTGGAATCTAAGACCTCGTAGTTGAAGAGAAAAACCATAGCGCATATCCTCCAAAACTGAGTGTAGCATGAAAAAACAACAATCATGAGAAAAAAACGACAAATAATTAATCCAAATTACAACAGTTCTCTGCTCAAGATACACCACCTCCTCCTCCAGTCCTCCGAGAAGAAATCATCTTCAAGTAACAATTTAGAAATGAGAATATATCTTCAAATAAGATATCTTTAAGATTCATTTTAGATACATGTGGCTGTTATTGCTATTTCGATGATAATATTGGATGTCTAATAGCTATCTATTTCGAAGCAATTCCGATTTTCGCTACAACTAGCAACGTTATCGCTACAAGTAGATAGCTAATAGAAAGGACTGTGTTTACTGGGCCCCAGAAAACACAAAGTAATGAAGTAGAAACGAAAAAGATATGTACTCTCTAAGCTAAAAGATAGATATTCGATTTCTCGTTTTGTCGATTTGATTACTTAAAGATTTCTAAAAGAAAATACGGTGCACCGCGATTCGGTATCTAAAAGAAATCTATTTTGAAGCGAAATCTCTTTCAATTTGTTATGTTTTAGCAATACAATTCCTGGTATCTTTTCTCTTTCAATTAGCTATCTTCCATAATCTATTTCTGGTTTCTTTTCGATTAACATAAGTAAACACAAAGTAATGAAATAGAAACGAAAAATAAATCTAAAAAAAGATATATATTTGATTTCTTGTTCTATCGATTTGATTACTTAAAGAATTCTAAAAGAAAGTACAGTGCACCGCGATTCGGTATCTTAAAGAAATCTAATTTGAATCGAAATCTCTTTCAATTATCTAAGTTTTAGCAATACAATTCCTGGTATCTTTTCTCTTCCAATAAGCTATCTTTCTATTATATATTCCCAGTTTATTTATTAATACTATACCAAACCAATTAGTAAACATATTGAAGTTACAGAAACTAAGAAAAAGGAGATAAAGAAGTTAATCATTTATATTTAATTTTTTATTATAAGTATCGTCATATTTAAATTAATTTTATAATCTGAAATACATGAAAGATAAACGAACTACAATTACTGATTTAGATTAACCACTGCATCGAATTAATTTATTTTTATGCAAATTTCAATGCTGAAGAAGTGATAGTAATTGAAAATGAAAAGGTAATTTCAAATTATGAGTCTACTTAACACTGGAATCTAAGACCTCGTAGTTGAAGAGAAAAACCATAGCGCTATCCTCCAAAACTGAGTGCAGCATGAAAAAACAACAATCATGAGAAGAAAAAAAAAACGACAAATATTTAATCCAAATTACAACAGTTCTCTGCTCAAGATACACCACCTCCTCCTCCAGTCCTCCTCTCCGTTCTTTCACCACAAACAGTTTCAGGATAGAGCCCCTGAGGGGGAAATTAAAGTACAAAACAGACAGAAAAGCTACAAACATAAAGCTTTAAACCTCGTGAATTAAAAATATGAAACGCACATAACTGATTACAAGGAAAAGGTGACCAAAAATAACAAGCTGGTCAACGCTGTTTCAAGCTCTTATTCAACCGGAAACAGCTGTTCAACCTGCTATAGCTCTAGTAAAGACAATCCCGATCGAATCAAACAAAGAATACTAAAGCCAAGGAAGTTGTAGTTCAGGAAGTATCATAATGTGTGTCTGATCATTTTAAAGTCTGTCGTCTAGTTCACTCCTCATGCAGTGTTGAGCTTGCAGTCCTTTTGAGTGTACGGAAAATCTTTTGCTCTCTCTTAAATGAACGCTTGCACATTCAGAGAACAGCTGATATATCTGCGTATGAATTTTACTTAATTAAGTTTCGAAGATACTATTGCTGATAAAAATGTACCTGATTTAAAGGTTACTATTTAAGCAACTTACGAATAAAAAATCCATCGAGAAGAAATCATCTTTAAGTAACAATTTAGAAATGAGAATATATCTTCAAAAAAGATATCTTTAAGATTCACTTTAGATACATGTGGCTGTTATTGCTATTTCGATGATAATATTGGATGTCTAATAGCTATCTATTTCGAAGCAATTCCGATTTTCGCTACAACTAGCAACGTTATCGCTACAAGTAGATAGCTAATAGAAAGGACTGTGTTTACTGGGCACTGACACACTGTGTTCCATCAGAAACGACATTTTTAAATTGTGAATAAGATGCACTTCTAATGCATCAATTGTCATCATAAATACACCACGTTGTTGGAAAAGAAAGTATTATTATTAAACATTTATTGTCATTATATATGTATATATATATGGCTATATCATATGAATCACATCTCCTGTGGCTCGACAGAAGTCCAGCCTGAAGGCAGAACGAAGCAAACTTCGAAACATTTTTCAAATTTCTTAGGGGTCTCCGGGCTATATCTTTCAGCGAAACTTTAAACACTTTGTATAAGAGACACAATGGAATATTCTTTTTCATATATAAACTCTAGTTTGTGCAGCAGCCAAGAAGTGAAAATCCAAAGGGTCGAGATATTGATTGTGTGCTGGCCAGGAATTTTCCATTCTTCTGCTAATGAATAGACCTCTAACCTTTTCAATGAGAAATTATAGAACTGCATTTGTTCAATGTGTTGGGGCGCCGTCTTGCATCCACCAAAGTGAAGAACGAGATGCAGAATGGTGCAGTATGGGCCAAATAAGGGGTGCTAGTTTGGTATGCGATCTGTGAGGTTAATTTGATCTGATAATGCATTAGTATTTTTATTTTATAAATATGATAATTTTTCTTTTTAAGTAACTGTGACACAAAACAAACAATATAGACGAGATGATATTGTCACAATGCATTAAAAGTAAAATAAATGATCTTTTCTGTTTGCTGGGCGCACGGAAAATAATCGAAATAAAATAATAAATTATAATGGTATCTTACTTACTGACTTTTAATAATAGACTTGATATATTAAATAATGTATTTTGATAAGTTTCTATTTCGTGGGCGCATAGGAAAATATAATAATATAAAGATGATAACAATATCTGTTTCTTGGGGGCATTTATAATAACAATATAACTAACGATAATAACAATTTCATTGGATAAATCCACTTCAGATTATAATCTTCGTCCATCTTGGTCATCAAGGGAAGGTGTTCTAATAAAGCAGAGGTCATTAAAATCAGAAGTCAGTAAGTATGATACCATTATAATTTAGTATTTTATTTCGATTATTTTCCGTGCGCCCAGCAAACAGAAAAGGTCAAAAAAACATATATTAATTGCTTATTTTTACTTTATATTCTTATAAGTTTAGTTGGATGTAGTCTATATAACGATATTTTCTTTAAGTATTTCCATGATAAGGCTTTGTGTATGTAAATGATATATAATTATGTAAGGAAATAAAATACTATATATATTTGGTATCTCGTATACCTGTTTGTATCTCTTATATTTGCTAATAAATTCTAAATAGATCGCATGCCAAAACCAGTAAATGATGATCAAATCGCATAGCAAACTAGAAACTAGCACCAAATAATGTCATGTAGCAATCTGAGATATGAAACACCATTAACCGATGACAAGTTGCCATCATCATCAAGGAATGCATAAAAAATTATATCCATTCATTTAATAATGGCAACACAGATATTACCTTAGCATCATACCTATCATTTTTTTCCGTTGATATTTCAGGGATTTTCATTAGTGTACCTGACGATCCTCCACAACGGAGTTGTGGAGAATCTGCTGAGAAACTGGGGGTTTTTCATAGAAACTCTTCACGTCCTGAATCACTGTTTCCGCTATTTTTGGTTTTGTTATCATTTGCTTTTCTTGTGAATAGTGCCAGTTTCATTGAATAGACCATGAACTCTTGTGAACTTTTTCAAGTGGTAAGATTTAGCCACAATTCCACTTGTCATGGAGTGTAGCATGAATTTTCGACATACTGTTAGAGAAGAAGGTGTTTTGGGAAACTACAGAGTACAGGACGATGCATTTCTTAAATTCAAAAACATTTTTAAGGTTTAAGAAAAATGCTAATATTAATAGGATAAAATTCATTCTTTATACTTTATGAACATTATGACGTCCTCCCATTTCACAATTTAAAAAATGATGCTTCTGACAAAACAAAGTGTAAGCATGTTCAAAGCAATTAAAATAATCAAATAACTGACCAGTTTGAGGAATTATCCGTAGATTTTTTTCAGAAACGTTAATTTTTTGAAAAGTGTCCCCCCCCCCCCCCTTGACTGAATCCTAGATACGCCCCTGCGTCCCTAAATGAAATAGGGACGTGAACTAGGAATTTACCTTAAAGGAATACAATTGTGTACTGTTAGGTATATGAGCAGAGATGGGCGGGATTGTACTTCCCAAGTACCAAGTAAAAGTACTAAGTAACAAGTAAGTACATCAAGTACTACTTTAAGTACTTTCTAAAAAGTACTTTGAATAATTACTTAGAAGTACTTTTTACTAGTACTTGTTACTTTCCAAGTGAAAAGTACCTTATAAAGTACATTTGTTCCTTTATAATAAAATGACAGTCAGACTTACGACAATGTCGCTAAAGTTGCTAGATGTTGCCATTTGGATTCAAGAGATTCCAATAGATTCGTTCTATAATCTCTGTAAAATTTAATCTTTTTCCCATCTAAAAATATATTTACATCACCGTACACTCTAACAAACTGGATAAAAACTGTTGGATTTTAGTGTTGTCAAACAATAAAACCTAGAGTTTGAAGAGCCAGAAGAGGTTCAACATGTTGAAAATTTATTTGTCAAACAGTAGAATCGGAACTAAGACATTTTATAATTTTTATGAAGATAATATTTTATATATTCTGAATTACAATCATGTACATGAGCTATATTGACCAATTGAAGTAGAATGCCTATAATTATTTTATGGTACCTATAGATATTGCAACCAATAATTGCCAAACGCGTACATTGAAAAGAGTCACTGTGATGATATACTATCAGAGAAAAGAGTCACTGTGATGATATACTATCAGAGAAAAGAGTCACTGTGATGATGTGCTATCAGAGAAAAGAGTCACTGTGATGATGTACCATCAGAGAAAAGAGTCACTGTGATGATGTACCATCAGAGAAAAAAAGTCACTGTGATGATGTACTATCAGAGAAAAGAGTCACTGTGATGATGTACCATCAGAGAAAAGAGTCACTGTGATTGATGATGTACCATCAGAGAAAAGAGTCACTGTGATGATGTACCATCAGAGAAAAAAACGTCACTGTGATGATGTACTATCAGAGAAAAGAGTCACTGTGATGATGTACCATCAGAGAAAAGAGTCACTGTGATGATGTACCATCAGAGAAAAAAGTTACTATGATGATGTACTATCAGAGAAAAGAGTCACTGTGATGGTGTACTATCAGAGAAAAGAGTTAGTGTGATGATGTACTATCAGAGAAGAGTCACTGTGATCATGTACTATCAGAGAAAAAAGTTACTATGATGATGTACTATCAGAGAAAAGAGTCACTGTGATGGTGTACTATCAGAGAAAAGAGTCACTGTGATGATGTACTATCAGAAAAGAGTCACTGTGATGATGTACTGTCAGAGAAAAGAGTCACTGTGATGATGTACTATCAGAGTAAAGAGTCACTGTGATGATGTACTATCAGAGTAAAGAGTCACTGTGATGATGTACTATCAGAGAAAAGAGTCACTGTGATGATGTACTATCAGAGAAAAGAGTCACTGTGATGATGTACTATCAGAGAAAAGAGTCACTGTGATGATGTACTATCAGAGTAAAGAGTCACTGTGATGATGTACTATCAGAGAAAAGAGTCACTGTGATGATGTACTATCAGAGAAAAGAGTCACTGTGATGATGTACTATCAGAGAAAAGAGTCACTGTGATGATGTACTATCAGAGAAAAGAGTCACAGAGAAGATCTACTATCAGAGTTAACGGTATAAATTTTTATTTTTTATTTTTAAATTGTATAGTAAATGTACTTGGTACTTCTAAGTACTTTAAAAAGTACTTGGTACTTGTACTTTGAAAGTACTTTTTTATTTGAGTACTTGGGCAACTACTTCAAGTACATTGATTTACGAGTACTTGTACTCAGTACTTAAGTACTTTCGATGTACTTTTCGACCATCTCTGTATATGAGTAAGTTATGAATTAGGTATAAAGCAGGGAAACTTAAACCCGTAATAAAATAAAATATTACTAAAATAATACGGATTACATATAGGCAGTGATGGGATTCGAGAGTTCGCACCGGTTCGCGCGAACCGGTTCTTAAAAATATAAAAGTTCGCAGAACCGCCTGAACCATGGCTTACTTAATGATACGGCCTGATTTTCTGCCTTTTCGTCAAAAAAATAGATCAATATTTTCACTTGTATTAAAATTTACATTTTGTTACCAAATTACTTTTTTTCATTGATTCAAGTAATATATAGTTTCTTGATAGGTTAAAAATAATTTGAAATATGTTTTTATTATATTTATGTTTATATATATCAATACTTTACTATGAAGCACATTAAAAAAACCATATCACTATAACTGTATAGAGTATTTTAATATAATATAATTTCTCAAACTCTAACCATAGCTTTGAGAACAGTCATCAATTGAAGCTTTCATCATGTATAGCAACAATTTATGCAGGTTGCTGTTGGTTTCAGTTCACCGCAGTGTACTGCAATTGTGCAGAATTGCTATGGGAGGTGATCCACCGAGTGACGTTGGCCCAACCGTTGGAAGCAGATGTGTGGTGATCGAGCGCTAGTGGTGAATGGCGATATGCGGTAAATGTGTATAGGGAGCCCATAGAATGTGAAACGGACTAAGAAGACGACGGGCCACGATGCATCAGACCCTATGTCAAACCAGACCCCAAGTATAAAAAGAGTAGGAGGAAGAACATCTAAGAGGAAAGAAATAATCATAATGCAATGGGAATGCGACTACTTAGCCCTAAAGACAGACAAGATGAGGCAAATGGTCGAGAGAGAAAAAATTGATGTAATTCTGGTACAAGAGTCTATACTTGGACATCAGGGTAGGGCACCAGAATTCTCTGGATACTCATCCATCCGGGAAGACCAGAAATGCAGTGGAGCAGAACTGCAAAGGGGAAAGGGCCTCGTCAGGAGTAGTGTATAGGATAGAAAGATTGAATATATGAACCCATAAGGTTGCAGTTCACACGGAAGAATGAGGTATTTGATATGATGAATATTACAAAGATAACTGGTGCGGCGATTTTAACGCACATCATCCAATGTAGTAAACAGTGGCTGCAACTAAAGAGAGAGGGAGGCCCTGGAAGGCCTTTTGCACTAAGTGGTCCTGATTACTATCAAGGACGGGAGGGCAACACTCTACATCAGAGTGGGGAAGGGTCAGGATGTAGCTCGCCCGACCTGATGGTGGTTAAAAGCGAAGAACATGGATCAAAGCGTGTCTGATCAAACGTGCAACAGTGACAATGATAGAGAATGAACGCAGCAAGATGAGGGTATTTAGAGAGGGCTGCATACGTGAGCTGCACCATCCCTTCTACTCTTCTCGTTGATCTTAGATGATATGCTGGGACAGTTTGGAGGGATTACTTTTGTTGATTATTTGGCCTTGGTGTGCTCTGATAGTAACAAAGCAGTAACATCAAACACAATGCTGACCGAGATACCGCAGACTCCAATGACTCAAAATGGACCCTGCATTTGACAGTCCTGGGGAAACTGCTTCTAGCCATCAAATCACCCACTTTCCTGAGGTAGATGGCTGAAGATGGTGGTTAAAACCAATACGGTACGGCCCAGGTTGTGCGGAGTGGAGAAAGAGTATGCGAGGCACATATGGATGAAATGCTCATTGCTCAGAGTTGGAGTATCTGAGGAGGTGACATGGCCTAGCCGAAGATATGGTGTAACTTCTAATGAATCCGGTTCTGATGAAGGTGTTTCTCAGCAGTAAGCGGAGTCGTTTCTCAACAGTATGCGAAGTCGTTTTTCAGCACTATGCGAAATAGTCTCTCAGCACTATACGAATGCGTTTCTCAGCACTATTCAGAGTCGTTTCTCAGCAGTATACGGACTCGTTTCTCCGCACTAGGCGCAGTCGGTTCTCAGCACGCACTATGAGCAGTCGTCTCTCAGCAATATGCGCAGTCGTTTCTCGGCAGTATGTGGAGTCATTTCTCAGCACTATGCGCAGTCGTTTCTCAACAGTATGCGGAGGCATTTCTCAGCAGTAAGCAGAAGCGTTTCTCAGCAGTAAGCGGAGGATATTTCTATTTCGTCGAGTAATTATTTCAAAAATCTTTTCGATTTAAAATTTGACCTATGTTGCATTCTTGCATTGTCTTCTTTTTTGTAATTGAACGATTGCTCATGTACTCTTCCCATGATGGTTAGAACAATAGATTATTCAGCACTTATTAACCATTTTCCAAATTTTGATATTCCATAATGCAGCATAAACAGAGAAAATAAACTGAAAACAATTTCCGAATTCAATCTATTAAGTAAGATCTAGCAGTATCCTGACTACCGATTATTCATATATGCATGAAAATTATTTTAGTTTTCTAGAATTTAATTAATAAATGTGTTGAATCAAATTATAAATTATTACAGAAGGCAGTTGCAACGATGGAGAAAAATATTGACCTTCTATTTTTTTGACGAAAAGGCAGAAAATCAGGCCGTATCATTAAGTAAGCCATGGCAGTACTTTCTTATGTTGAATTTTTCAATTTTACATAAAATATTAATCAGGAACCTACTTTTCTGAACAGAAATATTTTGTCAACATTAATCCTTCTAATAGTTTTAATTTTTAACAATGAATTTGAAGATTTACATTGAAAAAAATTATTGACCAAACCAGTTCTCAAAGTATGACGCCACTCTTCCAAATCCTGTCCTTCACTTTCTTCCTCCACGGAAAGTGCCAGATATTGTACACTCCAAATGGACTCCTGTTACTATTGCGAGAACAACCGTGGATGCATCAAACTTGATAGGAGAATACCAAGATAATTTATCGGTCAGAATCATTTTGAACGGCTGCAACGCTAATGTTCTCTGCAAAACAGTTTGTCTCATTGACGGTTTGTACAAATACTTTGAAGATCCTCTCAAAGCTGATCATTGCGAGGACCTCACCGTAGAGACGTACCAATGCTGGTCCTCAGAAGGTGAGTGAAGTTGAAATTAAATGAATTCGTTCAACTGAGTTTAGAATTCAGCAAAGTTAACCTGGCAGATATTCGAATGTTGGATTTTTTGAAGTAGATTGACTGATGTTAGGCGAAGATAAGTTAAATTTATTATATATTAATGACTATATTTTCTTATAAGTCAATTACTTGGAGATCTTATAAGTCAAATATTTGATGACGAATTATTATTTGAATTTATGTATTTAAATCAATCACTCAACATTTTTTTTCACACAAAAAGAAATCGATGTGGGAGGTACCCCGGAATCTGACGGTTTTATCTACAAAATAAAAGCGGATAGGCTTAGCTACAGTGGAAGCATGAAATGCTGCCGTAAAACTCCTGGATACCGTTTGGCTATGCTCAAATCAACGGCTTCCAGAAATGTAGCATTTCAGTTGAAGGCAGCACACAGTGAGTAAAAACAATTAAAGAGAAGAAGAAATAGTTAATTCTATATCATTTTAAAATAGTCAAGAGAATTTAAATGTTTCGGATTACTTAATATCCAACATGGGAAAAAGAAATAATTTCTAGAAGATTGAGTCTTAATTATGGGTTCTAGGAATTTTGGCCGTGGGAATTTTCGGCGTAGGAAAATTCGCCGTTAGGAAAATTCGCCGTCAGGAATATTCGCCGTGAAGAAGAAATTATAGATGACATAACTATTCAAATACCTATAAGTATTTATAAAAAATATTGATAATTATAAAGTAAACCAATTTGTTAAATAACTAATATAAGAATTTATAATTGTAAATATTAATTATAGGTGATTATGTAATATTATATATCTGATGAAACAATGATTCCTAAAATTATGTTAAATGTTCATATATGCAATGTATATTTTAATCAGTAATCGTATAATTTTGTGTCACGTGAGGTCGCTGTATAACATTTGGAGTGTTTTGATTGGTTGACTAAATAGTCGAAGATAATTTCTTAGCTAAAAAAATTGTTCAGTAAAGATGAATAAGATCACTAGTGATAGTCAGCTGTATTTTGGCTAATCCTAGTCGGTTTGCGTCACCTCCTCTTAAATGTGTTAAGTGTTCCTGTTTGTCTAATATTGTGAATTTAAGATAAAGCTTTTCTAATTAATGTACTATTCTTAGTTATTGATGGTTTCATACCTACCTAATTATTGATATTTTTTTATTTACTCGGTATTTCATTGTACGGTTTACCTCTTGAAATCTGTATTATTGAGCATGGCACAAATATTTCAAGGTAGAACACTGATAAGAATGCTACATTTAAAATATCTCTATTGTGAATGTATGTGATCTCTCTAAACCTAAATTCCATTCATTTCTATTTTGAACCCATAAAAATCTTCATGTCTGCGATTCTAACGTAATATGAGGAATAAATAGGAATATAATATGTTTACTCTTATATTATTATTTATATTATTTCCATATAGTTATTAACATATATAGAATGATAGAAATAAATTTATTCAGTTACATTAGTATTTATAAATTATTTAAAGGAAATCTCCAGGGTTCTAGGTCAATTCGACGAAAACACATTCGCCGAAAACACATTCACCGCACGACACATTCGCCGAAAACACATTCACCGCACGACACATTTGCCGAAAAAATGACAATGTTTAGCAGACTAAAGTTTACTACATAAATTTAAGTTTATTGAATATCCTGTGTTATGATTATTTAAAATTGATCCAACTTTTATTAACCATAAATTAAACGGTAATTAATTTTCTGGTTTTAATGCCATATAAATGCTTGTTCTTAGTCCCATTATAAAAGTTTCTCAATAAATTTAGTATTATTTATTAAAAAATAATTATTTCATTCATTTATTTTAACATAAACTTTCTGTAAAGGAGTTTCTGAAAAAAATAGATTTTGACTTCCTTTTTGTACTCAAATACATTTCTCCATATTGTGAATATTTTATAAAAGGAATAGTTATATGAATACTCTTAAAACCTAGAAATAAATCTGTTTTAACTGTACTTTCAATAGTTGTTAAAATATACGAATTTAAAGTTGGTAGACTTTTTTGTGGGTCACCCTGTATATTGAAAGCTTCACGAGTGACTCACAGTAGCAGACTGATTCCACCATGTATATAAAAGGAATAAACAAAACAAAAAATCTTTTTCTTTTTTAACTGATAATTGTACACAGAAAATAGGATTAACATAGAATTAATAAACTGTCACAAATAATGCAGCATTAACATTATATGAGTAAATTCCATAAAGTTTAACCAATATTGTAAAGTAGAATATTGTAAAAGACATACACTTATATGTAAGTTCATTTATCTGTTATTTTATATTGACTTATGAGATATAGTTATTTACCTTTTTAAGTAATCAAAAAATAATCGGCGAATGTGTCGTGCAGCGAATGTGTTTTCGACGAATGTGTTTTCGGCGAAATTGTTTTCGGCAAATTGACCGGTCACCATCTCCAGGCTCCGGGAAAAAAAAATTCGGTTCAGTATATATTTTATAATTTGTTTTTAAAGTTTTTTAATACTCTGTGAGCAACAATTGAGCGAATCACTAATCTGATGCTCAATAAGAAGATTGTACACTCTTTGTTTTGATTACAAATTTTAATTTTATAAACAAACCATGCGTTTTCGGCCTTTATTTAAATTAATTTAGATATTAATTGTTTCCTAAAGTATATAAACGTTTGTATTATAAATTTATTCAATTTTATACCTCTAGACGAATATTATATGGATTTATTAAGCCTAATACTTAGTTCACAATCAAAACAAATGGTGTACATTCTTTTTCTTCAGGCTGAAAATTTCTTAAATTAGTAAGTCGGAAGTGAAATATGTTTTGTCGAATTTTGATTATTAAAATCTTTAAAAGCATATAAAATTAAAAATATGCGACCAAATTCGATGCGGTTTGCAGCAAAATGATAAGAAACATTAGCCTCGTTGAATAAAGCAATAAAAATATTTGCTTGGAGGGGACCTTCAAATATTCCTCACGGCGAATCTTCCTAACAGCGAATTTTCCTAACGGCGAAAATTCCTACGGCGAAAATTCCGGCGGCGAAATTTCCCATTTCGCCGATTTCTCCGGTCACCATTAAATACTGCGTAGCCATGAAGAAGTAACTCAGATGAAATCCTAGGACATTCTGACAATATTTAGAGGTAGCTCAAGTCAATGAAATTTTATCGACTGGCAGAGACAACTCATTCAAAGTTTTCCCTCTTTGCTTATAAGGTCCTGTTTTGTATTTCAGGACAAAAACTCATGTAGTCAAAAAACCCACCTTATAAAAAATGCAATGATCTCCCAGTCATGAGGTATGTTTTGCAATCAGCGATACTTGCGATCATCGCTCAGTAATCATCGCCCAGCGATTATACTGCTGAGAACTACTCCAATGCTATTCCTGCTGTTTTGCAACGAGCGATTAACGCTGAGCACTATTTCAATGCATTCCTATTGCTGGGCGATTATCGCTCAACGATGATCGCAAATATCACTGTATGCAAAGCGAACCTTCAAACCCCTGTACATTGTAGGTACAGTACTTCCTCCCCTTTCATATGAACCTCCTGGTTTAAAATACCCTGTAAAATACCCCTTGATGCAAAATTGAAGCCTTCGGTCGAAACCGTTTCACACCACTTTTACTCGAAGTCAAACTAACAAACACAAAATAAAATATAATTAACAAGAAGTGCTGAATGACATCATCTTACAGTTAATATCGCTGTTGTGTTGGCGATAGTGAAGATAATCAGCTTGTGATTGATAAACTAAATACCTCAACTGATAAAGAGCGTTCACACAACCTTTCTTTCTGCTGTTCTGTCACATGTGTAGTGGAAAATAAACAGCTTGTGATGGGCCTACAAAAGGTTAAGGGGACTAAATGAAAGAAAAAAGGATTTATCCCCATTTTTTTATGTTCTAATTTGAAAGAATATAATGTAGAGAAGATGTAAACAAAATTTCAGGATGATCTGATGCTCTGATGGCGAGCTACACGCTCACAAACGTACATCACGCTCACAAACGTAGATCACGCTCACAAACGTACATCACTCTAACAAACGTACATCACTCTAACAAATGTACATCACGCTCACAAACGTACATCACGCTCACAAACGTACATCACGCTCACAAACGTACATCACGCTCACAAACGTACATCACGCTCACAAACGTACATCACGCTAACAAACGTACATCACGCTGACAAACGTACATCACGCTCACAAACGTACATCACGCTGACAAACGTACATCACGCTCACAAACGTACATCACGCTCACAAACGTACATCACGCTCACAAACGTACATCACGCTAACAAACGTACATCACGCTCAAAAACGTACATCACGCTCACAAACGTACATCACGCTGACAAACGTACATCACGCTCACAAACGTACATCACGCTCACAAACGTACATCACGCTCACAAACGTACATCACGCTCACAAACGTACATCACGCTCACAAACGTACATCACGCTCACAAACGTACATCACGCTCACAAACGTACATCACGCTCACAAACGTACATCACGCTAACAAACGTACATCACGTTCACAAACGTACATCACGCTCACAAACGTACATCACGCTCACAAACGTACATCACGCTAACAAACGTACATCACGCTCACAAACGTACATCACGCTCACAAACGTACATCACGCTGACAAACGTACATCACGCTCACAAACGTACATCACGCTCACAAACGTACATGTGAGTGTTTTCTTTAGAGGTCTTTTTGACGCTGTTGTGAAAAGTAGCATTTTTCCAAGGATCGAGTGGTCGTACAAAAAATTTCCTAAATAAGAATTTCTGCATTGGTCATGAAATTTCAAATTTCTATCATTATCAATAAAATAAAGTTCCGAAAATCTATTCTGGCAAATGGGCAGAAAACAGACAGTGAAGTAAGTTCAAACATTAGAACTATCTTTATTGGACAAAATACCAATTAGTGGAAACAGTTTTATTTCCAGGTTTTAAGAACATTCATGTAAATCACATTCTATTTCGTTAGAGTCACATGTTGGTTAATTTATTACTATTGCACTGTCACAACTTATTCAATTAAAATAATATAAAATATGTGTTATGAACTATAATTTCAAATAAGAATAACTTTACCTATATATTTCAATTACTCTGAAATAACATTGTTTCTATCTCAAAAGTATCGAATGATGTTAATTGCTTACATCCTCTCTTTTAACCCTTACATTAAAAGTCCGTTAAAATATCATCGTGAGACATTCTTATTGTATCCGTAGGATTATTATTGAATATAAGGCCTAGGTATATAATGAGCTGTTTGTAGTCCAATTCGAAAATAAGCCTAAAACTGATGCTTTCCTGTCTTAGCTTTTGGTCCTCTGTTAGATTGGCTCTAGACTTTGTAGGGCTAACAACTACACAGCGCTCTGCATTTTACCCTCTTTTCGATTATCCGCAATAAGTCCATATTTGCCAAACAGTGTATTTTTATATTTGTGCCTATAATAAAATTGAACCGGTCATTACCCGCTTTCATTTCCTGTGTAATTGATAGACATTAATTAGATCAGTTACTGAATTATGGAAATAAAGAATAAACAATTGGTTCTGAAGGGATTAATTCACATATATTCCCATTAAAATTTGAAAGTCTAGTGTCAATTCTCAAACCCAACAAGTGATCATAACATAAAGAAAAAATCTTAAAGTTTCTTAATTTCAATTAGCTACTCACATTTTGGAAACTGTAATTAATTTGAAATAGAATTTAGGAAACTCGAATAAACTTACCGCATTGATTGAAATAAACTAACAAATAAACTAACTGAATTAAAAATGTGAGTAATTGATGGAAGTTACATTTTGGTAAAAATATCGGGGAAATATTCTTCTTTTTTCGTCACATTGCTTCGCTATAAAATTGACTTTTTATTTCAAAAGGAAATTCAATAGAAAGTTTTGGAATGAAATTAATTATTAGGAAAAATAACAACATTTCTGTGTAGAGTTTCATCCAAATTTATCCACATTAGTGCGTAAAATAAATTGCTTAGTTAGTTGATCTCAAGAAATTTTATTTAAAATCGGTATTTATTAAATCGTTACATTAAAATTTAGAACTGAATGTAGAGCGTAGGATTCATCATCACAAGTCACCATGCAGGTACTGCTTCGCTTTATCTTATCTTTACTGATAAGGTCTTTAACTTCGGTAGGAAGTTCATTGCACCTGATTGCAGCATTGAAAAAATATTCTCACTCACTCACAGTTTTATTTAGTTTAGGAACAGTAATTTCATTGTGCATTTTAAATCTAGTTCAATGGGGATGAATTGTTATTAATTAAATAATTTTATTGCTGTAATAATGACTATGGCTTAGTAATGCAATGAATTTACGAAACAAATACATAGGTAGAAGTATTTACACACAGTGTGGAAAAAGAGAGGTTTCTTCTATTTGTAATATCGTTAAATAATAGCAAATGTTAGTGGTGAACCCTAACTACTTTGGTATTATTTGTGATGCCACAACCACCCCAGATAGATATTGCACATATCAGTTGTGGATAAAACATAGAACAGTAGATAGTAGAGAGAATATCAGGGGACACAGTTCACCAACCTACGTACGCATCACACCAACCACACGTGATAGTTTCCTTGTTAGAATATTGATGTGATTATTGTAGTCGAGTCTATTACCTGTGGTTATTCCTAAAATGTTATTATTGGACATTTCGTCTATAGGAGAGTTTCCCCTTTTAATTACAACATTCTCTCTGTCAACAGATGCGAGTGCAAATAGCGTACAATAATATACACATTCTTTCACCATTTCCAACACCATTTTTTGATATCCCGGTAAAACTCAGTTAAATTATTGCCACTCATTAATATTGTGGTATCGTCTGCAAAGTGAAGAAAACCTAATTTAACAAATAATTGACCTAGCATGACCTGTGCTACCCCCCACTGTCCGAGTACGGCCACTGTAAGTTCTAACTGGTGGAGCATCGCAGTACTCGAACACTCACAGTACTCGGAAACTTGGTGTAAACAGAGCTCTATCAGCTATTTCTGCCTATTATTTATTTTCTGAGAGAAAAGAAAATAGTGTGTTGGCAGATGTACGACAGTTCTAGTAGTGATAAGGTTGAAATTAGTCACTGAAGCTATTATTTCTACAGAATTTAATAGTTTGATATTGTAGACCATAATTATTGTGTTGATTACAGAACAGTTTGAAAAAATGAATAATTTATATTATCCACAAAAGTCACAAATAGCAATGTAATTATTCGTCTCTGCAAGAAGATACAAATAATATTACACTGGGGATGAACTCTTACGGTGAAGAACATTCATACAATATCTATTTACAGTCAATACAAATAATATTACACTGGGGATGAACTCTACGGTGTAGAACATTCATACAATATCTATTTACAGTCAATACAAATAATATTACACTGGGGATGAACTCTACGGTGTAGAACATTCATACAATATCTATTTACAGTCAATACAAATAATATTCCACTGGGGATGAACTCTTAGGGTGTAGAACATTGGGTGGTAAGTTTCACCCAACTTAACGGGTTAGGTTTCTGTTAGTTATTAATATTAATCTTTTATTAATATTTTACATAATACTAAGTGACTTGCATTTTTATTGTTGCAAATTATACTTTTTGTTGGCCCATCACAAGCTGTTTATTTTTCACTACACATGTGACAGAACAGCAGAAAGAAAGGTTGTGTGAACGCTCTTTATCAGTTGAGGTATTTAGTTTATCAATCACAAGCTGATTATCTTCACTATCGCCAACACAATTAACAACTATATTAACTGTTCTAGGTAAATTGGTAGAAAACAATTGCTCGAAACACAATTAATCGAAACACAATTGCTCTAAAAACAATTGCTAGAACGAACATTTCAACGAATGAACAATTACTCGAGAAACTATTGCTCGAGAAACAATTGCTCGAAAAACAATTCATCGAATGAATAATTGATGGAATTATTAAATTGCACACAGTTTTCAAATTTATAAAAGTCAGTTATTCATGTATAGTGGAGCTCTACCTAACCATCCTTGTTTCTTTTCAGTTATTGATAATAACTGTGTCAATTTGTTATAGCTATTTACTATTGATAATTTTAAAACTGATTTTAAATCTTACTCTTCCTGTTTTTTCTTATTTTTTCCTAGAGACCGTTTGTGTCATCTCGTCTTCAACATGCGAATGGGGGTACACGGAAAACTGCCAAGCGGAAAACTGCCGAAGCGGAAAACTGCCAGGCGGAAAACTGCCAGGCGGAAAACTGCCGAAGCGGAAAACTGCCGAAGCGGAAAACTGCCGAAGCGGAAAACTGCCAGGCGGAAAACTGCCAAGCGGAAAACTGCCAGTCACTTATTGGCAATTTATTTATTTATTTACTTTTGATAAACACACATTCTAAGAACATTTTAATTCATAAAAAACATCGTTAGCCATTCGTCAAGTGATTGAAGACATTCATTTTTTACAGATATAACTAAAGTATATAGATTATTGGATTACTTATTATTCAATGGAAAATAGTATTTCAAACAAGCTACTTTATTAAACATAGAGTAAACCAAATTAATTACACACAAAGAAATTATAATTACCATTTGTAACTTATTTATTAAATCTTGTACATTTTAAAAATATGTATATATTTATAAATCTATATAGGATTTTATATGTTTATAAGATTTATCATTTACATCTTGTATATTATAAATTAAGTGAATGTTAAATCACCTATATGTATGTTCAATATTTATTACATTTACAATTTTATTCTCCATTATAGCATTAACATCTTCATTTTTACAATTTTCATTTATATGTAAAAGTATTTTAAATTTTAATCAATCCAATTCGATCGAGTGAAATTGTTAGAGAAATAGGTTAGTAGAATCAGTTTGATAATCATAGATGTTGTGTTGAAAATTCTAAATATTTCACAAACATCGATCGAATTTGTTTTATAATGAGTACAAGTGAATATTAAGCTTGAAGACTAGTTCAATTATCAAATTATAAACAAAAATGAAATAATTAGACACTAAACCTGTTATGAAATGATAATTTAGAGATGAGTTGTGTAAACAAAGAAATTGTACTCTGTCCCTAATATGTACGAACATTTCCTTGTTTCTTCTTCTTTTAGTATTTTCTATGAAAGGTTTTATTTTTTAATTTATATCATGTATTTGATTTTCACAGTAATATTTATATAGTAATATATTTTATGTATTTTTGTAATGAAGATAAACTGTTTTTGTTTTGTATACTAAGTAAAAAAGGATGTTTCAATAACTCCTTTTAACTATGAGCGAACGTCGTTTTTTATAAATCAAAATGTTATTACTGACTAAAGTCATTAAATAAGTCATCAGTTTTCCGCCTGGCAGTTTTCTGCCTGGCAGTTTTCCGCTTTGGCAGTTTTCCGCCTGGCAGTTTTCCGGACACCGTGAATGGGTATCATGCGGTGAAGCGGTACTGTTCATGTTCTTTTTAATCATAAAACCCAAATCATTTTATAGATTCATTTTCAAGTAGCCTATATGTATGTGGCACCTCAATAGGTGAAATAACTCAATGTCATTTTTTATTTCGAAAGTTAAGTTTCAATATATTCACGAAAACTATTCAGTTAATGGTTTTGTTGATAGTGTTGAATATTTGTAAACAGTTATTGGTGTGGGTGTAGTGTATGGGTATCATGTGACATACTTGGGTAATTTCTGGTGATCTTGTACGATGTAGGGGGTAGCCGGTAAATTGATCGAAAACTATTGATCGAAAAAAATTGATCGAAAGACATATGATTGCTCAAAAACAAATGCTTGAAAAAAATTGATCGAAACATAATTGCTCGAATGAACAATTGCTTGAACGAACAATTGACCGAAAAAAAATTGTTCGAAGGATCAATCGTTCAAATAATGTAAAATATATGAAAGACAGTTATTATTAATTATTAATTAGTGTTGATATAAACTATAAATTACTTTATATTATATTCATTTTTATATTATTCTTATATATGTACATATGTCACACACCTAGTTCTTCTTTTGTTTATGTTACTTCAAATGGAATATATATATATATTATTTACTTGTGTTATATCATTAATAATATTCATTAATGCTCACAAGGTATTATTTATATAAGTTATCACTCTTAATAAAAAATGATAACCAGCGTCCTTCAGGCGTCAGTGTAGCTGTAACTCTTGAGAGAAAGTTGTGCGGAATAAATCTTCTTGTGAACGATCTTGTTTACTTCTCCGTCTCATTGATATATAGTATTACGCAGTATGGCCACTCAAACATCAACAGGTTATGGGCCCAGAGGAAGGCTATACTTCAATGGAGACGATGAGAAGTATGATTTATGGGAAGTGAAGTTTATTTCCTATTTGAGACTTCAAAAACTTCATAAGGCTCTAGCAGATGACTACGCAGGAGAAGACTCGGCTGATATGAATGCCAGTATTTTCGCCGAACTTGTACAAGTGCTCGACGATAAAAGTGTATCACTTATCATGAAGGATGCAAAAGATGATGGACGATTAGCCATCAAGATTTTGCGAGATCACTACAAAGGTAAGAGCAAACCGAGAATATTTCTTTTCGATAACGAGTAATTTTAAATGTAAAAATATTTAATGCAATGTAGTGTGCCTAGAATTAGATAATGCTGATGACACATTGTTTTACCCCTTTACCGGGCAAGTGATCATATATGATCACTTAAACTCGCACTAAAGAAAGCGTCACAGCACTCAGTGTATGTCATTCACAAGTCAGACTTATACATCAAACCAATCACAGTATTCAGGGCTATCACTTGATACCTCACTATTAGTTTTAAATGGTACAGGGATCGAATGGGGTGGACTTGAATTTACACTGGGTAACAGCACATGAAAATTGATAGTGTAGAGTGTACTTTTTTCTGATTCACTTGATGTGTAGCAGCTCCAAAATGAATGAGAGTGCATCTCACCCTATGGAATATCTTTATCATATCCTATACCACATATATTAGTAACTATACCTATGAGATATTTATAGTTATTACACAATGGCCATTGAAATAATGAGTTGATCATATATGATTACTTGACCGATTCATCGAATCTGACAAGCGATCATATATGATCACTTGGTTCGAATAGTGATAACTTTTTTATTTGACATTTTTTTTAAATTTACTTAATAACAGCAGAAAATGTTGAATGATTTACCTGGTTAAATGCAAAAACTATGATGAAAGTATCTTAACATTTTTCTCGTAATGAACACTGCTTAAAATATCAAGAAAATTTGTATTTATAATCAAATAATCACACAGTTAAGGGTTGAGTCATGAATTAGATCAATTTTTTTACTCTGTCATATAATTGATATAAAATCCATAATATCAATTTAACCATCATCATTCAGTCGCATGAAGCGAGTATATTGCTGTATCCTTGGGAGGAGCACAAGCGTTATCTGTTTCAGGTGACTGAGGGAATTGAGAGAGGATAGCTTTCGGTGTGTTGTGGAGAGAGAAAAAGGGGGTCAGTTGTGCAGAGTGTGGCAGGGTGCTGCAAAAGAAAAACAACGGAGGTGCAGTGAGGGATGGAGATCCACAAAGCATGCACTGGCCTGAAAGTTTATCAGAGGAGCGAGAGATGGAGTTTCATTGGAGGAGCAGACGGAGGAGAACAAGAAGTACCAAGATTGCCGTCAGAGCCTCACTAGAGAAGGAAGACCATTGCACTGCCAGAAGGCAGCAAATTCAATCACTAGAAGTGCACTGAGTAGATGAGTATGGAAAGAACAGTGGAAGAGAAGGAGCTGTGAGGAGGAAATAGACACAGGAGAGGAGCAGATGAAGGAGTAATGGAAGGGAGAACTGAGAGACGAGCCTCTGGAATGGTGGTCAGCTGTCATCTTCTAGCAAGGAGGATGAGCTGAGAGAGCTGATGGGGGATAAGATAGATGTGGTAATGGTTTAGAAAACGAAGTTGAGTGAGTGGGACAAAATACCAATGATGAAAGGGTATGGAGAAGTGAGGAAAGGAACACAGTGTTTCGTGGTGCCAACAAGCAGGAAGAGAGAGAAGGGACTGGTTAGCATCTATGTACCTACCAGAGGGGAAGAGAGGAGGATAGATGAGAGTGATGTGAAGGGTTCAACATGAACCAGCCACTTTGCGAAACGCATGTTTACGAGGACGCGATCGGCTGGTGGAGTGAATGGCAGAGGAAGACCTGATGATGCTTAACGTCAGAAGAGTGGCAAGACACCCATATTTTGAGAAGTTGAAACTAAGGAGGACTGGTATTGCCAGAGACATGAGAGTGGTAATGACGGGAATGGAAAGGAATATGAATGGGAGATATTCAATCACCTGGTCATCATAGCTAGACGAATGAAGAAAAAGAAACACTGAAGAAACTGATGAAGATAATTGAGATGACGAAGAAGACACATTGAGGGAAATACAGAGAAGAGATGAGAAGAGAAATTGAAGCTATATAAGAGGTGGTGAAGGTGAAGTACAGGGTGATAGTGAAGAACATTAGTATGAATGACGGTGGAGATAAAGAGCGAAATGAGAAGACTTTGGAAAAAAACACATGATAGAACAGAGAGAAATAGAAGAAGGGCAGGAGTGTGAATGGATAAGATAGAGACGGCGAATAAAGAAATCATGTACATTCATACTTTGCTTGTTCCGTCGGCAATGTACATTTATTTTTGAATGAGTATGAAAATACTTCTAAAACTAGCTACCATCAGTCTCACTAAAAATATTTCAAATAAACAACACTTTATCATTTTTCAGCTCTCTGACGTAGGAGTTTCTAATTTCGAATGTCTAAACTGTCTTCTAATGCCGTTAGATGATACTTATACTGGATTATTTAATTAATTTTCTTTTTCTTACCATTCATAATTTTTTTCATTATTATTGGTTCAATTAAAATGGAGAATTATTTTACAGTAGCTATAGTGTCATATTTTAAATCAGAATTTTTCTCAATAAATGAAAGGAAATATACCTGATTTACAATATTCTTTTAAATATAATAAAAAATATTATGCAACCTTTCCGGCCCAAGTGATCATATATGATCACTTGTCCTTTTAGGGGAACCGGGCAGTATGCCATATATGATCACTTCAGTTTATCAAATTTCCATGAAAACTATGCAAAAAAAGGAAAAATGCACTCGAATAAGAGTGTCTTAGAAATGAATTTTGTATATAAATTCCAGGGTTACTTAGAGGAAACCTCACGGAGATTTTTTTAGTTTCCCCCAGGGGAAACTGGGGGAAACTAGGGGAATCTGGGGGAAACCTTGATAGTCTGTTAATGAAAAATTTAAGTTTACCTATTGACCACTAACATGTATTACAGTAGCTAAATGTCAAATAATCATTGAGTTTAATGATCAATAAATGCATAATATAATAACATATTGGTATAACTATTTCTAATAAATCTATTCATCAATTAAAAATCATAATTGCAAAAAATATAATAATTAATTAGCTATAATGAATGATGATTAATATAGGTATGATTATTATATAATAACCATTTCATAATTCATTTCCATCATCCCATGACATGTGCAATGTTAGCTTTAAGGTTACCAGGTATTGTAAATTTTATGGAACCAGTTCAGACTCCAGAGAACCAGAGTGCCCTGTACTCAAGTGACAAGTCGTAATTAAGCTTGCTGGTTACCACTGCAAGTTATATAATTGGCTATATTAAGATGTTAGATCTATTTACCGAAAGGAAGCATGTAGTACCAAATACAAAAGTTTAGTTTTGTCATATTTATCTACAGTGAACAATAAAAGAAAATACAAATATTGAATATCAGTTTATTTGATATTACTATCCCTTAGTTATCACAGTTTCTCACTAAGAAGTTATTATAAATTAAAGGAACATACATACATCGTAAAGGGGCACACATACATCATAAAGGGGCACACAGACATTGTAAAGGGGTACACAGACATTGTAAAGGGGCACAGAGACATTGTAAAGGGGCACACAGACATTGTAAAGGGGCACACAGACATTATAAAGGAGTACACAGACATTGTGAAGCCCTTGGATAAGTAATAAGTATAGCTAATTTATGTTTCTCCCAGTTTCCCCAAAATGTTTTTTTCAGTTTCCCCCATGTTTCCCCCATTATGGGAGAAACCTACCTTGCCAACCAACCCTGATAAATTCATAATTAAAATTTCAAATTTCACTTCGGTAAAGGGTTAATATCTTAATCTAAACATTGAGTCAAAATTAATCTCTTGTTTCTATTCTGACAAATTATTTAAATTCAATAGTGAATCTCCAAGCATTTCAATCTTTTTTTACTGTATCCTCGATTTAATCATTTTATTCTATTTTATTTAATCCTTTAACTCTAGTTTTATCACTTTATTTTAATCCCCCTCTAATTCTTTCACTTCAACACTCATTTAATCCTTTCACTCTCTTTTAATCCTCTCTTCAATCCCTTATTTTAATCCCCTTCACTCTCTTCTCCCCAACAGAAAAAGGAGAGTGCAGAGCAGGCTATTCAGATGCTCAACGGTCACGGTTACGACCATCTCATCCTCAGTGTGGAATGGGCCAAGTAAGTCAAAGTAACATACTAAGTTAGGACAAAGTGAGTCAAAGTAACACACTAAGTTAGGACAAAGTGAGTCAAAGTAACACACTAAGTTAGGACAAAGTGAGTCAAAGTAACACACTTAGTTAGGGAAAAGTGAGTCAAAGTAACACACTAAGTTAGGGCAAAGTGAGTCAAAGTAACACACTAAGTTAGGACAAAGTGAGTCAAAGTAACACACTAAGTTAGGACAAAGTGAGTCAAAGTAACACACTAAGTTAGGGCAAAGTGAGTCAAAGTAACACACTAAGTTAGAGCAAAGTGAGTCAAAGTAACACACTAAGTTAGAGCAAAGTGAGTCAAAGTAACACACTAAGTTAGGGCAAAGTGAGTCAAAGTAACACACTAAGTTAGGACAAAGTGAGTCAAAGTAACACACTAAGTTAGGGCAAAGTGAGTCAAAGTAACACACTAAGTCAGGCAATGTGAGTCAAAGTAACACACTAAGTTAGAGCAAAGTGTGTCAAAGTAACACACTAAGTTAGAGCAAAGTGAGTCAAAGTAACACACTAAGTTAGGGCAAAGTGAGTCAAAGTAAAACACTAAGTTAGGGCAAAGTGAGTCAAAGTAACACACTAAGTTAGGGCAAAGTGAGTCAAAGTAACACACTAAGTTAGGACAAAGTGAGTCAAAGTAACACACTAAGTTAGGGCAAAGTGAGTCAAAGTAACACACTAAGTCAGGCAATGTGAGTCAAAGTAACACACTAAGTTAGAGCAAAGTGTGTCAAAGTAACACACTAAGTTAGAGCAAAGTGAGTCAAAGTAACACACTACGTTAGGGCAAAGTGAGTCAAAGTATAACACTAAGTTAGGGCAAAGTGAGTCAAAGTAACACACTAAGTTAGGGCAAAGTGAGTCAAAGTAACACACTAAGTTAGGGCAAAGTGAGTCAAAGTAACACACTAAGTTAGGGCATAGCACAATTACCGAATTAAACCCTGAAGAAATTATTAGTAGAAATAACATCAAAATATAGTCATTGTGGAGGGAAATAATAAAAGTTATACAGGGTAAGTTCCGAGTTATTGGACAGTTCCACATTTCCTATCACATAGGATGTTTCGAAAATGTGGCATTTTCCAATAACTCGGGAGCTCACCCCTGTTCGAGTATTTTATTGAAACGTTTATTTAATTAAATTATTTAAATGAAGATCTAGATAGCTACTCTTTAAATTCCAGTTAATTCTGTTTCCATTAACCAAATAATTTGTTTCTTTTCCAGACCTTCAGGAACACAGTAAACTCTTCTGCATTGGAACTCTAAAGGCTAATAAATAACTCTGGAACTTTCAATGACACTTTTATTCCCTGAAATTCACAGTAGCAGCTACAGTACTCGGAAACTGGGTGTTATAGCCCTGCCGCTCTGAAAGTTTTGAGCTGCACAAAATATTACGTGTGGTGAAGAGAAGACAATTTTCTGCTCGGGCAAAGTTCTCCACCTTTCCAATACTGTCCAGTTGATGTTTTGCACCGCTAAACGCAAGTTCGTGGACACTGACATCACTGCTAAACCAACTCTCGCTACCATTGAGCCAAAGCTATGGCAACACAGGCTTCATCGATGCACTGTTATGGCAACGTCCGTGTTTTCGATTTTCTTTCCGATTTTGTACAAATTTGTTTTCAAGTTATTTATCCACACACAAAATGGGTTAAAATCGAAGACATGGGTGTTGCCATAGCGGTGCACCACTGAAGAGGAGCAGCTCAAAACTTTTTTAGCGGTGGGAGCAACCATAAGTAGTGGTTTCACTGGTCGAACATAAAGGGTGGGGCGTAAGTTTGGAAGCAATTTTTCAAACATTAATATAATTCTTAAAAATAAGTTCCTAAGTAAGTGATAGGGTTTGAACTATAGTAGAGACACTACATTATGACGTGGCCGTGTTATTTTTTACAAAAATTTAGTCAATTCAAAAATGTCAGACAAAAGAGAAGCCATTATTGCTCTACACCGTGCCGGGAAGTCAGATTCCGTCATTTCAAAGACTCTCTCAATAGCGAGATCGTCTGTTTGGAAGTGTGTGAAGCGTTTTAATGAGAGAGGAGACATGACTGATCGTCCAAGAAGTGGTAGACCACACTCACAACGCACCAAACAACTGATAAAATGTGCCCGAGAGAAGATCAGGAGGAACCCGAAAAGGTCAATACGATTGTTAGCCGAAACAGCTAATGTGAGTCCCAGAACAATGAGAAGATTTGTCAAAGAAGACCTAAAGATGTCCTCTTTCACCCTCCAAAAGAGACAGATTCTGTCAGAAGCTGTAAAGAAAAAGAGATTGGAGAGAAGCAAAGCACTTCTGAGAGAATTGAAGTCTGGCACGGCTGGTGAAATTGTTTGGTCTGACGAAAAAATTTCACAGTGGAAATGGCTCACAACCGGAGGAATGACAGAATAATTGGTAAAATTGCAAAAGACATCCCATACAACCAAAAAACTGTCCACAGAACCATGAAACCTGCTTCAGTAATGGTCTGGGCCGCCGTTTCAGAAACTTGGAGATCTCCTTTAATTTTTGTGGAACAAGGCGCCAAAATCAATGCTAAATGTTATATTGAGAATATTTTGACGCCAATGTTGGAGTCAGCTAAGGATCACTTCGGTAATGACACTCTATGGACATTTCAGCAAGACGGCGACTTCACATACTGCAAATGTCACTCAAAACTGGTGCCATGACCATCTTCCACGGTTTTGGTCCAAAGAAATGTGGCCTCCCTGCTCCCCAGATGTTAATCCTATGGACTTTTCGGTATGGTCCATTCTTGAATCAAAGGCCTGTGGTAAATTCCATCGCAGTGTGGATGATTTAAAGCGTTCGCTCCAGAGATCTTGGAAGGAAATTTCACAAGAACAGTTGCGTGCCGCAGTAGGAGGAGTTCGGAGGAGATTTGAGGCTGTTATTAAAAACAAGGGGGGACATTTTGAATAAATTTATGATATTTGAATTCTTAAAACCCTTATGTAATAATACATAACTGTAAATTATTAAATATATTTTTCGTTGGATTATAATATGCACTTTCATTTGCTTCCAAACTTACGCCCCACCCTGTATATGACGTTGCCTGAACGGTGGCCAGTTTCTGGTGAACTGAAACATACGGTGAGAATTTTTCTCACAGTTTCAGGAACGCCCCAGTAACGTTCTTGCTATGTGAATGGGCTTTCAAATTGTTATCTGTTCAGCTCCGTAGTCAAAAGCAGTATTCCGCTAGACTGACTTCAAACTACCGCCGAGCCAACGCCCGCATGAGTAGAATGCCGCTCTGTCAATGTTCATGTCCCCGTGATTGTTTTCCCCTGTTGTGCTCGGTGACGGGTGTTGTTGAAATTCGGTTAACTCGCTCTCCTTTCAACCCAACATAGTTTGGACGATGTGACCTGTTCTTAGCTTAGGTCATGTCAAAAAACTTCTAAAAGTCAGGTTTGCGCGCACTGCTCATGTCCCACTTTCCGAGTGCTGCGACGTGCTTCATATCTGCTTTATTTTATGGTCTCTTTTTAATTTCTATCCTATACAATTTTTCTTTGGCTGAAGCTAATTTACTTAGGTTAAGTACATATCAATTTAATCAATGCTACATAATGTTAAAGGCAAATTAAATGGGAAGAAATGAAGTGATGTGTCCGGGTATCGAACCTGCATCCAGATATCCTTCGGTCACATACAAGTACCTTGGCACTGTGCCACTGTGGATGCATTTTACCAAAAAGAAATTTTGATATTAAACGACTTGGAGGTAATTTTAAGTGAATATTACTATATAGACAAACACCGTTTTTATAACCAAAATCACAACTTATTCTTATTACAAATTGTACATAATAAGATGGTCAATTTTTTATAAAATTGTAACTCCTTAAAAATTTCACCCTCTGAGTTCAAATTAAAGAAAATGTTTTGAGGCCACGACTTAGCTAAATAAAGATGAAAGCTCTGTGTTGAAATTTCAATGAATTATTTTAAATTTGACCCTAGATTAACTCTCACTCCGTATATACAGGTGAGTAATTAGTTCACTCGAGTAATGAAGGACCTGAGTTATGAAATGCACCGAGGAGTTATGTATAGGGATGTGACAATATGCATATTTTTTGAGGCGATATGCAGCATATTATATGCCTATTTATGCATATAATATGCAAAAAGTCAATGGGCATATATGCAGAACTAAAATGCATATTATATGCCAGAAATTATTCAATATAGTGTGCATATTACATGCTCTGAATTAATAACGGAATTTTAAATAAAATTAATCTGTATATAGTTATGTTTTAAATGTAATTGCACTTTGGAGGTTTGAATAAAACTTACAATATAACGAAGATGTAGTCTTTTTATTACTAAAAAAGTTTAACTTTTAAAAACCAAATATAACAAAGCTGTTGTAAATTTAGAGTTTTTTAATGGTAAATCAATTTCAAACATTCACATTCAATTTCAAACAGTGAAATTGCACTTTATTATTAAATGGTATGTATATCAGGATTTTAAAAGTGAATCTCCTTCTATTATCTGCTAATGTATTTTGTACTGGGGAATCACCCGTTCTACATCACAAGAAACAAGAGGAGCAAATATTTCCTTCAGCCAAATTCAGTCTTCTAAACTATCCTACATTCAAATATCACATTCCGATTATTACTTTAGTCATGACTCGAAAATTATAAACCATCTTGTTAGACTAGCGGTATAAGCAGCGACACTAAGTCATTAAATGGTAAATTTAAACAGTTTTATGTTTGATTACATAAATAAATTAAATACCTACGAGAAATTACCTTTCATATTTTTCGAGCAGTATACAACTCTCTAAAATAACTGTATTCATTTATTTATCAATTACTATAAATATTTACTAAATACCAAGTGTTATACAAATTTATTAATGCATTTGTAGTTTCAATATTCCACCTACAAACTTTTTAAATTTGAATAATTATTTTGATTATTTATACTTGGGTCCACAGTTGAAATCGTTTTCTATGCAGGGGTCCCAGAAGAAAACGGCATAGGTTAGATATTTACATGTTAAAAATTGACCAAAAAGTGCATTTTTCTCGGTTAGCATATATGCACACGTGCATATTATATGCTCTTGAAATATATGCAGAGGACTGCATATATGCAATATGCTCAATGTCACATCCCTAGTTATGAAGTATTTTCAAATTTGTTTCAATTATAGAAAACGATATACGTCATGAATTTCGTCCTGGTTCTCACTCTAAGACCGTAATTTTCTCCAAGATTTTAATCATAGAAAACAATCAGTGTCCCTGAGTTATGAAGTGGCTCTGAGTTATGAAGAAACAAAAATTTAATAACTCAGGAGTTTCACTGTATTTTTATAAGACTAAAACAGACGACAGAAAATATGAGACTCATAACAGCTTTTCCATAACTTTTTACACGCATCGAATACACATCGTTTTTCTATCTAGATTTATGCATCGTTTTCACAGAAAAATATCTATCTATCGATTTCGTTACTATTTTTCAATGTATTAAATTATATATTGATTCGACATCTAAAATAGAAGGAGATTTATGATGTCGATTTCAGGATTTTCTCATGTATCGATTCGATTAAAATTAATTAATAAATATTGGTACCCGCTGTCCCAGCTTTGAATTCGGCATAAGAAGATATGGAATCGATAGACCGTTGTTAATAGGGGTGGAATGATAGTACTATCCTTTTCAATAGAAATATCATTATAATGATATATATTGTATTGATTTTATTTGTAATTATCAATATATTAAAAAAAGTAAAAGTGCATTATACCAACCACCTATTTTGTTGAAAAAATAACACCCTTGAACTGAATGCACTTCCACCAATTGTAATTATAAATAATGTTTCTTTTATTTTCAATCGGCTACGAATTGTCCGGACACCCTGTGGAATGTGCGTTGATGTCCTCTGTTATGAATGGGACATCAACTGTTATGACTGCTTCTTCCAGTCCCTTGTACTTAATATCTTTTGACGTCAGCGATATGGCCTTTGGTTCCGAAGCAGACGTTAAACCACTACTAAAATATTAGTTAGTTACTCTTTTTTTGTTTATTATTTATTTATTTGTTAATTTAATCTATTTTGTTTGCAGTGAGAAGCCAAAATTGAAAGAAAGAAAGAAAAAACCTGTCCTGTAGATTATTAAAATAATTTAAAGATTCTACCGTTCATTTTCCTTGCAATTATTGGGACAAAATAAAAGATTTCATTGCTTTACATTGATTAAAATTTCACAAGAGTCTGATGTTTAAAATAGATATAACAATGTTATTAATTAAATGCTATTTTAGTTAAAGGTAATTAATAAAGAAAATAACTGCTAATCAGAAAATATATTGAAAACATAAGCTTGCAATCAAATAAACACATAAATTATGACTATGATAGTTTTTAAGGCTGAGTACACTAGTTAACTTTGTAGTTAGAGGGAGGGTGTGTCTAATTTCATAGGAAATATTTTAACATAATATGGTAAACATTAATTAGTGTTGTAAAATATTTTAACATAATATGGTAAACATTAATCAATGTTGTGAAGTATTTTAACATAATATGAAAAAACATTAATTAATGTTGTGAAATATTGTAACATAATATGATAAACATTAATTAATGTTACGAATGTTTCAGCATAAATCACTGTGTTTTCGAGATAATAAGGTTTTTATTAGTTAAAATAATAGCAAATTAGAGAATTGTAACCAGGACCAAATAATCTGTGAGGTGATTGACTTTTTCTCCCCAAGTAACGGGTTAAAGTAACTGTTAATGTAAGTAAAGCTTTATAAAAACAACTGCAATCAACCAATAAACAATAATAAGAACAAAAACAAGTACATTTTAATCACAGTGCAAAAATGTATGTAATAAACACATGCGTGTTTAACCCTACCCTGTGTGATGTGCCATATATGGTACATACTCTAACTTTGATTTTCAGTCTAAACATTAATAGCACTACAGAATAATAAAAGAAATACAAATATAGATGCAAAAAAATAAAATGTTCATTTTATTTCACTTTCCGAATTTTAGGAACTGAAAGTTACTGTCTTACAAATTATTAAATGAATTTTAATAGAAATATAATTAGTAAATTAGAACCAATATAAATAACATTATTTTCAACAATACTCCAAATATGAATAATATATAATAATATAATTCTAATTCCTTTAATTTCTAATCATTTCTCGGAATAGTTTTAATTCTAACCAAATTAACCAATTAAAAGTAAGTAGGTTATTTTTCCTCTAAATTCCTAAATACAAATCAATTACTTAATATTAATAAATATTTCATTAAATTAAGAGACAGGAAATAACATCCAGTTTCCTTCACGTCAAAGGTGACTGCTGTCCTTATTGGTTGAGAGAGCTGTTAGTTTGTGACAGCAGTGGTGCTGGCAGGACTCTCAAAGTGGAACAGATTTATGCAATACTGTCAGAGAAATGAACAAGAATTAGCAAAGAGGAAAATGTTCAAATTAGCGACTAAGTTTGACGAAACTGAGGCAATGTTTCTGTTTTATTTTTTCGTCTCATTGAGATGTTGGAGAGAATTGGAAATAATTTGTAAAAACACAAAGTGAAAGTGTTCATCAGTGATAGAGAGTGCTCATGACTGCATAAAAGCAACCGTGTACGAATAGAACACAGTCAAGGGTGTACTGCAATTACAGATGGAAGAGGAAAATGAAGAGTTGCTAGCAGTTGAAGCTACTAAAAAAACAATATTCTATAAGCATTAATTATATTTATTAGCATTAAGTAAATTTTTTATTAATTTTAATAATGTATTGTAAGTATTAAGTAATATTTCATACGAATAAATTTATTATTTTTAAGTAGGTATTAAGTAATTTTCAGTAAGTATTGTAAGTAATAACAGAAAAATGAATAATTTATTATTAATTTTATTATATTTATTATAAAATATATAATAATAATTCATTAAATTTAAATGAATATTTTTTATTCGTATTTCCAAACTATTATAAGAGACTTATGAAAAATGATAACCAGAGCTAATTAATAAAGTTATCAAATTTAATAATGATAACCAAAGCACTAGCGACATCTTGCGGCTGGTGGAATAACTTTAGTGGTGATATTATTGATGGTGAAATTCTTTGTGTGTAGGAATAATTTATTGTAATTATCCCGAGAAAAGTTAAATTACTGCAGTGAATCTTTAATTAATTAAATCAATTAAATTATCATTATCTAATTAATTAAACGAAAAACTTTGAATTCACGTTTAACAATTCTAATGGAATTCAATTACATTAATTTTGATGCTCAATATATTATATTTCCTAGTCTTATTTACATTATTTTATTAGTATAAAATAATGAGGATTATTTTAACCTCAAATAAATAATAATTACTCATCCATTACTCACCGACTAATGCATGAAGCATAGCAGTCAAGGGAATACTTACACCATTTATTTTCTTCATTGTGACTCTGAAGTGCAGCACAACTCTGCGACTGAACTCAAAGGTACGCCAGACTACACCCCACTCCCCCTTTGTCTCACCACCAACTGGTTGCCAAGATTTTCCGTCAGAGGAACTCTCGATGCTGTAACTGGTACCCCCTGCATATATTCTCACCCTGAGGGGAGAAAGATATTATATTAAAGTGTGTCCACACAGTCAGTCATTCAGTGGTAATTACGTCATTAGTACAGCAGTGAAAAATAATAAAACAACATTGTTGTTACGTAGAAATAATTGTACAGAAACAATGCAGATATTGTGTTTGTTAGCCTTTTAAGGAATTAAACCTGTTTTATTTGCTTTAAGTATGTTTCGACAACTAAAGTGAATGTTAGAAACTATTTTATGTGAATTATTCTACTAAATAAATATGTATTACTAATGGTTTATTGCAAGTTTTAATCTATTGTTAATTACAAATTGTACAGAGATTTGTACAGAAACTATTATTTTATATCTTTTTCTTTTATGATCGAAAATGTGGAAGCGTCCGATAACTTAGATTTACTCCTTAAAAATATTATCATTAAAAGGTAGCTATCGTATAAATAATAAGAAGAATGTCTTCACCATTTAATGGACACAATTCACTCAATACTTTTTGACACCTAGTCAATAGTTAAATAATATGAAAGAATTTCTTAGGAAAAAGTCTCACTATTCACATTTAACATCTTGAAAGAATATAATTTAATTTAAAAGATAATACTTTGTCCTTCAGATGTACTTACATTAACTTAAGATGCAGTAAATTATCACAATTTTAAACTAGCACAATTTTAATATAAAAGTATATTTTTTGTCTATTATCTGTATATATAACTAATAAATCTAATTAATTGCATTTAATTTAAATTATTTGTACCAAAACTACACTTAAGTACTAATTCTTTTCTTTCTTTAATTATCTACTTTTCTCCATTGAGGCAGACTTCACTCACCGCAAAGAAGATAGCCAGTGAGGCTGTCCCAGTGTGATGGTGAGGAGAGAATTCTCATCCACGAGAGCATATGAGTTCTCCTTCCCATCGATGCAATACATTGGTTTACGAGAGGGAATACCACAAACTCCACCAGAGACTTTAGCCCCTCTTGAGTCTAAGGCCACATTAGTGGAGGCAACTGAAAGAAGAGAAAAAGTTAGTAGGGGAAGTAATAGGAGAACAACAAAGAGCTTGCCCACCATATCATTGCAATGAATAGGACACTTTTCGAAACATAATAACCTGAGGCCGAATTACAGAAGAGTTCGTAACAACAAACTTACGACAATAATTAAGAAGTCATTTACGAACCAATTTAAGAATGTTCGTAGAGTCACTGGTTATCATTTTACGGAAATTAACCTAAATATTATACCATTCAGGGTAAGTTATGAATTATTGGACAGTTCTACATTGTCGAACAAATAAAGAAAATGAGTTTTAATGACAAATAATAAACTTTTTTAATATGATCGGAAATGTGCAACTGTCCGATAACTCGTAACAAACCCCCCAAAAATAGTTTTAATACTAAATGATATTGTAGGTGTTTGTTTTTGTCATGCTATATTATGTAATTTATTATTTATTAAAAGGTTAACCGATAATAATTTTGTTTAGATTGAAATGAAGGTTTAATATAATTATGAATGTAATATATACCTAAAGGTATATTAACGACATTATAACCTATATTGAAGAAAAAATAAGTTAATCGGCAGGTCTGAGTTCAGAAGTATGGCAGTTATACCTACCTAGTCAATATATTTTATTATTTAATGGAGAGAAAAACTTTTCTTGGAGCAAAAGTATGAATATTTCAGAGTAAATTAAATTATGATAAATCACTAAAGTAAATTCTCTAGTTAGGTATTTATAATTTAGTTTATTTAAGATGAGTTAAGTATAATGATTACTGCCTAAGCCATTGGTAGAAAGTGATGGAATTGTGATGTACAAAATTAATACAGAATTAACTGTAAAAAGTGTACCTATTTTATCCTATTTCTTAGAGAGTATCAATCTAGGTACTGTTTGGAGAGTAGAGAGCATTCACTAATATAGGTAAGTACTGAATATTTTTTAGAGCATTTATTGAGCCAAATGAGATATTGGAGAGCATTCTAGCATTCCCATGCATGCTTTTGAAGTTGAATGCAGGTATACCTAACCGTAACATAATTAGGTAACTTACCTACCTAACTAATTAGGCATATGCTTAATTAGGTAGTTACTACGGAACATGATTACCTACCTATTATAATGAAAATGTTAAATAGCAAACTAATGAAAATGCTAAACTTTTATGAGAGTAGAATAATGCAGATATCATATTAATAATTTTCAGCATTCAGTTATAGCTAATATTTCAATTAATGTAATGTTCAATCGTAGTTCCAATGGAATAAAGTCACTACAACTTCTACGTAACATCATCCACTGAGATATCAAACACTAGTATGACGTCATGACTCGGCTATTCCTTGTTATATTGCTCTATGTACAATTACATTCATAAATTGTAAATGAAATAGTTTCTTCAGGCAACATTTCAACACAATATTCTCAGCAGTTTTCTTCGATAAGGGCCCGTCCACACGTTCCGACAAATGTAATTTTTTTTTGAAATACTTTGTCCGTGTTTGTGAACAAAATTGTTCACAGACACTAGAATCGAAATGTTCGTGACTGTCATTCGCATGAATATTTATGATATATGAAGTAAATTTGAAAATAATTACCAATTTAGATCTGAATGATTGAATCCATTGCTTATTCTAATTCAATTCTTTGATGGAAATGTTCGTAAATTAATTTAAAGTTAAAGTTTTAAAGATGTTTGTAATTAAAGTAAGTGGATGTTCACAGTACGTGGAAAGTGAGTGTTAACGTTATAATATATTTACTTTAGAATTTTTTGATGGACTTATTATGAGGACTAAAGTGTTTCTAAACTGCAGTGATTTGGCGGAAAATATTGACGGGGTTTTACTTTCAAGTGAAGATTTCTAGCAGAATACGAATAGTGTTTTGGTACAGAAAATATAATCAGGTTTATAATCAGTTTGTTGTTATATTTTCTAATTTGAAGCAGTTTCAAAATTTAAATTTCTACTTGTCACATGTGAGTCTGTAGATAAGTTGCGAATAAGCTATAATGTTTCTTTTATATTTTCCTTTTCAATTCAAATGTACAATGTTGTCGTCACACTATTATTACGTTGGAGAAATACAACTAACTAAAGATATTCATTGAACTGTTCTAACAATGCAATTGAATGTTGAAGAGAAAGACTCTGAAACAGAATAACACTTCAAGGTACGCAAAACACTAACCTTGTATTCCTTGCACCAGTGAACATTCCTCCTTTGAGTACAGAGCTGCAAAAGAGATGATATTAAGGCACTCGTCTGTGCCAGTCATCCTAATGAACCTCACTGCCCTGGGATCGAACCTCAGGAATTGGTGAGACCTACAGGAGGAACAGCACTTTAGTAAGGAGAGAAGACAGAGAGTGAAGGTGTACGTCAGACGTCAGGTAGTAATTTGTTATCATATATTGCCTCTTGACTTCATTGAGTACCAGTCAGGTAATAGAGTTAGTTATGTGATTTTATGACATTGGCTTTCTGAATGTAAGAAAAAGTTTTAAGGAACTGACCTGCACCAATAGTTGGAGTGATCAACCACTCTCAGCCATTCATTCTCATCGACTGATACTTCAACATGATATTTGTAGCTTCTAAAACAGGAAAAAAAGAGAATTGATACGAGAACAGCGAAAATATTCTACCCAGCTACATTTCAATGAACTAAGTTACTCTTGATTATGATATATTTGAATATATGTATTACTGACTAGAAATTAATTCTTGTATATAATTCTACATTTTGAAGATTACAATTCCTAAATCCCTCACCTTTCTTCACTCGAATCCAGCAAAAGTTGCATAGCATTCAACAGGTAAGTTTTGTCCAACTTGACAGCAATGCAGTCTGGTTTGCCTCCCACTTTGTGAGAAGTACATCCACTGGAGCCAGAGATCAAATCTGTCCCTGTGACACTACCACTCAGAACTACAGCTCCCTGTCTAGACTGAGCTACGTTGAGGTTAGGAACTGGATTTGAGAGAAATTGACATGTTATTGGGTTTGACGTGTTGTATAGTATATATGAAAATTGTTCAGTTTTAACTCAAATCCATTAACAAGATAATTGAGAAGTTAAATTAGTAAATTTAGAAATGAATACAATTCATGAAAACAAAAAGAAAACATATTTGTTTGGTTTAAAAAAGTGGAGTGAATTACCAAGTGTGGCTGGTTGTTGTCGGTAATTAGTTGAGGCCGCATCTTTTTTAGTAATGCTACGGAATGGTTCACGAATATCAATGGAGGGAAGTTCTTTAGAAACTTCCACCACATCACTCAAATCCTGAAGAGAAAATAATAAGATGCTTTATATTTTATGTTAGCTAAACTCTAATTCTAAATATTGCAGAATTTAGTTTCATCATTTTAAACAATTCAAATTTACCTCCAGTGACATAGTAGCTAGTCTGATTTTCTCGACAATATCTTTCACAGTTTTTCTGTTCGGTTTATTCACACCAGCCCATCTCTCCGCAGCACGAAAAATGTCTATTTCAGCAGCTGCAAAACTCTCCTCATCCAAGAGAGACAGCAGAGAAACCTGTGTTAGAAGTCACAGTTAATTTCAATGGTACGGTAATATTATGTCGAGTTGAAGTATTTGTTTTCACTCAAACCTAATTCAGACTTAAGAATTTAGTGGGGGTCTATAATGTCTGCTTCGGATTCAAAGGCTGAATCGCTGACGTCGAAAGGAATGATATACAAAGGACTGGAATAAGCAGTCCCAAAAGATAGTGGACCCATGAACGAATTCATCTGCGATAACCGTTGTTAATAATCATGGATGCAGAAAAGCTACTATGTGAATGCAGTCACTCGCTAAGGAATATAACAAAATAGGACACAAGCACCGATGGCTGCACTCACGAATGGAAGAGGAAAATGAAGAAGTGATAGTAAATGAAGCCTACCTAACACAAAATATAAGACCTCGTAATTGAAGACTACTTCAAGTAGCGTTAAAAGAAAGATAAACTTGATAAAAATGAACAAAAAATACATGATTGGTGTATTGTTGTTTGGTGTCAGAAGGACGCCATCTCTTTTTCTTACATTTACCACAGTCAGCTCAGAATCGTACCCCGGTGGGCAATTCAGATTTAGTATTAGCAAATTTAAAGTCCAAGATGTGTTAAAATTACTCTGGTTTGAGCTCAGATGATAAAGCTACATAAAAGAGCTTAAACTAAACTAACTACGGTCAACATTCATTTATAACGATGAAAAATATTGCTCTATACAGCAGGAATAAAAAAAAGCGGGTACGAAATTAACATCGTTATAACTTTAACAAAAAAAAACGTATCTAGTATTGTTCCCTTTAGCTAATGCAGATTTATATCAGCTATGGGCAAATCTTTCTTTCGTTTTTATACTCCTAATATTTTTATACAGGGTGGTCATAACTCATAAGTAGAGGGAAGACGCTCTTGTGCGAGCTTATTTCTAAACCGGGCTTATCAAAAGAGTAGGTTCTATCTTTTGTATAATATAACAATTAATAATATATACTTAGCATGTTTTTAGGAACCCTTATGCTGAATCAGCTGATAATTCCGAAACTACGACGTTTTTGAGGAGAAAGACTGAATCGGGTATGGTGCCCTAGTACACAGAACTCTTGTTGTCAAAGACCGACTGGGGGAAGTTTTTGAACATCGAGTCATTTCTAAGGGTCATGCCATTGAATTGCATCCAAGGAGCTCAGATTTACAGCTTGCAATTATTTCTTGTGGAGTTATTTGAATAATAATGATGTAGCTATAGCTAATAATATATTTACGGAATCTGAACCAATTAAAAAGCAAAAAGGCATGGTGGGGATATCTGGAAAATTAATCCTGACATGATCAAAAGATCAATGAAAGCAGTTAGAAAACGGACTCAAAATGCATTAAGAAACATGAAGGATGATGGTTACTTTTCGTAAACCATGTTTTATTTTAGATCTTCATAATATATGCAATGGTTTCTTCATTATAACTAAGTGAATACGGGATAGCTAAATAAACCTACCTTTAATATTCTTAAACTATAACATATCTCGAGCAAGAACTATTTCAGCACCCTCCACTTACGATCACTCTGAAAAACGATAAGGAATAAGGAAAGAACGAAAACTGTGGTTACGGACGACAAAAATCTGCATTAGAGAAAGGAAACCACACGAAGATACAGTGGTTCTTGTTAAAGTTATGACGACTTTGATTTCGTACCCGCTTTTTTGACTCGTACAGTTAAGGAATGAAATTAAATAAAACCTCAAGCAAATTATCATTATAAATAAATGGCCGTGTTACTCATGAGCCTCAGGTTCTTTCAAAGCTTAGAATGTTTCTTAATCTATTGAAGATTCGCAACAGGAAAACTAGAGAGAATTTAGCAGAATCTCAGTTACGCGAGCAGCAATTAGGTTACAGTGTTTGGTACTTACAGGAGTTTGTAGAAAAGAATGCAGGACACTCTTCAGTGAATAGCTATAATTTGATTTCATTCACAAAGAGAAAAAATAAATGAATGCTCAATATAGCAGAAAGAGACATAGCAAACTTACACGAGTTAATTTGGAGAAATTTTCGCTCTGTGCAATCTCTTCATCATTTTCCTTCAAGAAACAAACGCAAGAATTTTCCAGATTCACATTCTTGTAGCGCATTTTCATGTTGTAGAAATCAAAAAAGCTCTCCACAGTGATAGATTTCACCAGGTGGTTGATGAGAATTACCTGAAGATCCCTCAGTCTGAACAGGTGAGCCAAATTCAGAGATAGCAACTGAGTCTCCATCTGATGTTGGAGTAATGGTAAATATAGAGATTAGAAAAGGGAAGGAGCTACTGGTGTGGAGACTGAGAGAGTAACTACTGAGGAAAAGAGACATCAAAATAGAGCACAAAATAGCTTGTTAGAAAGATATCCATTAAATTTCATGGCTATTAAAGAGAGAAATTAGTTGATATAGCTATTAAGACTAAAGTTAATATTTCAATATTGTTGCTCTTGGTGAATAAGTTAACTTTCAGTTGAAATCAAACCTAAATAACAGTCTTCAGTCACCATCTAGTTACACAGTCTAGCTCTAGCACATGACTATTGGTATTTACAATCATTTTGAATAGCAATATACTTTAATTATCAATAATTAGAACTGATTATTATAACCAGAAGATAGTTAGGTTTTTAAAATAGAGAAATTCACCTCTCCACTAAGATCATAGTGCCCCTGGTAAATGAACACCAGTACAGCCCTCACTACTTCCACTTTGGTATTCCTGATCTCAATGACATTGTCAGCGAGTTGAACAGTGACGTCACTAATTTCCACTAGAGATTGATGATTGGAATGAGAAACATCACCCAGTTCAACAATATCTTGTGAACCAGACACAGCACCTCTCTGATCTGCAGTTTCTTGAGAGTCTTTCTTAGGGCTGAAGAAGAGACTGAAAAGTTGAAAGAATAGAACTTAAATATAATAATATATTGTCAAATTTTAAGAAAAGAATATATTAGAATTCAAGAGGCACAGAGTTTGCAACATCAAAATAGCTTACAGGCCCCGCTTTTATTACCAATTATTTTCTATGAGTAATAAAGAAAGAGAAATGTTTTAAGAGTTCACCTAAGCCTATTAAACATTGTCCCAGAGTTTGTTGCCAGAATTAGGTTGATGTTCTGTGATGAAAGTTCAAAGTAGTGAATTTATTATAAAAGTTTTAAAATTCAACCATAGCTTAACTGTCATTCAGTATAGGTGAGTAATTAATTTGATACTTTGATTTATATAATCATGTTACATTGAACAAACAGTAATTTTATGATTTGTGAAATATTTTAGGCAGTAGGGTAATTTCTAAGTTATTGGTTAGTTCTACATTTTCGGATGTAAGAAAAGAAAATTACTACAATAATTGAACAGTTACCCAAGGCTTACCTGTAAGGTGAAGGGTGACTTCAATTACTTCGGAAGCCATTCTTGTTCATTTTTCTGGAGTGTTCCAGAGGTGCCAACTTATGAGATGTCCACCTGCATCGGCCGTTAACTTAAGCATTCAGTATTCAAAGATCGAATCTTTTGTTGTGTATTTCTGGAGTGTTCGGGCGGGAGCGCTCCGGGCGGGAAAGAACACTCCAGAAAAATGAACAAGAATGGCTTCCGAAGTAATTGAAGTCACCCTTCACCTTACAGGTAAGCCTTGGGTAACTGTTCAATTACTTATCGCCATTGTTGTTCATTCTGGAGTGTTCCAGAGGTGCCAACTTATGAGATTTTAAAGAACGCAGCAAAAGATGAGACCAACCAATTTTCAAGTATGAATTTAAGATAAGAGCATTAGAAAATTGTAACGTTGACCCACCCTGCGACCTTGATTATCGTCAATGGTAATATTATGGTTCAAGAAAGAACAGGCAGCTGCTGCACAAGTGCAGAGATTAAACTTAGCAATGTCGATTCCTGCCTCTTCCATAATTGCTTCAATCCGTCTACCTATTTTTGAAATAGATAGGTACTGTTTGTATGATTTTCGGAAACTTACAGAGTTGATTAGACTCTCCACGAAATCTAATCCATGTACTCTTTGAAGGTTAAATATAGACAGAATTTGAATTGGCATTAAAATACCTCATTTAATCAGGAATTCATTATTTCCCACACGTGGTGTATAAAGTAATTGAAATAGTCTCTTTCATGATACAAAATCTTTATACATCCATAACTTTGAAAGTTGGAACTTGATGTATAGATCATCGAGCTTGTACCGTATCTCATTAATTAATATGTTGAAATTCTAAAAGCAATACCTTCCAGAGGGAAATAATTTTTCTAAATTCAAAACAGAAAAAACTTCCAAGATCATTTGTACATGGGAGTGGTTAGTCTTATTTAATTTTTATTTTAATTGGTATCCAGGATACCTGCACTAATTCAATAACTAACACTCTTTACTGCAAGAGATTTCACTATAGATAATCCAGTATTATAAGAAAACTTAATATTAATAATTTACCTCATTAAATTGCATGGGATCAATTTTCTGTCTACTCAAGAAATATACCACTTGTGATCTAGCTATGTTGTTTATAGAGGTTTGGCGGAAATTCTGCACTAAAAACACATGATACTGATTTTGTACCGCAAAAGGGGTAATGAACACTGTTGCACTTGGTCTTCCTAAATTTTATAAAGCCTCATGATACTTAAACGTTAGATATCAGCTACTATTCGGTAATCCCATCAAAATACCAACTTACTTTATCAGCATGAACGTTTTGATAAAAGTATATTTTTTCACAGAAAAATAAGTCTTCTAACAGACGTTGTCAAAATCTTTAATTAATACGAGAGCATGGCTGAATATTTGTAGTCTTGACAGTAAATATTTTGATGTGGACAAACTAAATGTCATTTGAAAAGGCCCTGCCAACCGGATTAAAATGGCCTTCAGTTCTAGAACATTAATGTGGGAGGTAGAGTCTTAGCATATATAATCCCATCTATTTTAAATAAAATTTAATATATTTATAAGAAATTTACATTCTTCAAGTTGATGCATCAGTGGTAGCTAATTACAATACTTTGAGAATCATGGTTTATGCTTACTAAACTGATTGAAAAGATTCATATTCAACTGGAAATCCATATTATCAGAGGTTATATAAACTCAGAGTTGAAGGCCACGTTTTCCACACTTCTCCTGATGATGAATAGAAATCTTTTTAATCGAAAGCTTGAAACCAAAAATACCTTCAACGCTTACGAAACTATAGTAATGAAAGGATGTCTAAATACTTTAAGCTGGATAATCATCATCAATTTCTATTCATTTGTAAGTTACCATTGACAATTTTGAGAGCATTAATTTTAAGACGTTCTAAAATTATAAAGAATAAAACTCACCATTAAACTGCTGGATGGCAGAGAGTCAACAGTTTGATAAAAAATAAAAACGTCACAATTAATAGAATTTTGCTCAAATTTGTTGCATCAATTAAAAATCATTTCTTTCTAATGATTAGGAATAAACAAAATAAAATTTCTTTCATTACTAAAAACAACAGTGCTCTCTCTCTCTGCAACAGTCCATTCATATGCGAATTCATCTATCAATTAAGTAAATTAAATAGTACATAGATAAGTAACTTTCAGTTCTTAATTTTGCCAATATAGAATTCATGACTTAAGTAAGTTGCATGATTCACAAGTAGAGCCTTTAGCTCTAAACTTAAGTTAGAAATGTTTTCCAATTTCTAATATCTACGGTATTATTCTCTATATGGACAGAAAAGTAATCATCTTCAAAATCAATAGAGGCCACGAGACAAATTTATTCCATTGAACCAACTACAGTTCTTCAATGTTCTAATAAATAACGTTAATAATGGATATGCAGATTCGATGGCTTTAGATAAATTTATAAATAAATGAAGTCCTTCACGTCTTATATGAATGAGAAAACTGAACCGAAAATTATCATTATTCTCTATGACCAATCTTCATACCTATAGACATTAATTTTTGAATTTCCAAAATAAGAAATAATTTGGAAATACAGGTTTTATGTAACTATGTGTACCAAATTTCTGGTTGAACTAGTTGTTGCCCTAGTGCAACAACGTATTCAACAGTCTTCAACTCTTCGTCAATTCCCGCGTCGCAGAAGAATTTATCGAGGAATATAGGTAATTAGGGTAAAGTAGGTATATTACGACACATAGTAAACTGGCCTACTAGAAAAACTATGAACAGTCTTGAATCCTAGCAGGAGGTTATCGAAATTCCCCTGTTAATTCTCTGAATCAGAGAAAAACTTAACATTGCAAATTCATTTGGGAAGAGACTGTAGGCATTAGCATATAACTAGTAAGTTAACTGGCTTCCAGCAAAAATTTTATTGAAGAACCAGACTTGGATATGCAATTGCAAAACATATCTGTAGTGGTATTAACAGTCTGTATTTGTTAAGAAATTAAATATTGGTACTTGAGACTAAAGTTCAAGTTACACGATATGTCTAGTGTTCCTTAGATGAAGCCAGTACAAGCTCGGGTCACAAATTCCCGGCTAAAATAGCTAACTAGTTGCCCTAGCTAAAAATTCATAGATTGTCTTCAATCATAGTAGTGAATATCGGAATCTCCTCTCAAATTGTTCTGAAACAGAAATTTTCATAATGCGAGTTTATATGGAAGGAGACTCAATAGGCATATAGCCTGTAGCTAGTTAGTAGTCACCATGAATTTGAGACGAAATTTTTATAAAGAGTTAAAAAATTATACGCAATATAGCGTAGCGTATATTTGATATTTCCAGTGAAAGCACGGTCTCAAAATACCGGCTTCAAACTAACTAACTAGATTTACCTTAGTCACAAAATTTTTAGGGTTTCTCTTCAAAATTCCCCTGTCTATATTATATCTCTGAATCAGAGAAAATTTCACGATGTGAAATTATTGTTAAGAGACTATAGGCATATAACCTATAACTAGTTAGTAGTTAACTGGATTATTATTATTAATTGTATCCATAAATTCATGGTGCTTCTTGAATGGAATACATAGCACTAGTAGCAATATCAATCTTTAAGTAGCTACCAATTATAAGCTAGATAGGGTAAAGCAGGTAAATTGCGGTACACTAATTAACTGTGTCCTCTAACCACAGAAATATCATAGCTTCAAACAATAATAAAATATAGAATGCATTCCGCTACTTCAGATATCTGAACAAATTTCAATAAAAATTCGAATCAAAAAGTTTTAGAAAAGTTCTTGCAAAGATTGCAATTGAACCGCAATTTACCTGTGGGACCCTAGGCAATGATTACAAACAAGTATTATTTACAATTTACGCCACTTTGTACCCGTTAAAATTTTTTATTTTGAGTATTATTGCACATATGTAAAGTTACCATATAATATAATAAAGAAGTTCAAGAAAGTTATAGTATTATACGATATATAGTGTATATTTGTTCAATCCAGTAAAGCACGGTCACGAATTTCCGGCTTGAACTAGCTAACTAGTACCCTAGTCACGAATTCTTAGGGTTTTAGTCATCAAACCTAGCAGGGGGTTATCGAAATTCCCCTGTCTATAATTTTTCTCTTAGTAGAGAAGAATTTCACTGAGTGAAATTTGGAAAGAGACTCTATTGGCATAGCTAAGCCTATAGCTAGTTAGTAGTAAACTGGTAGTCACCAATTTGTGACGAAAATTTTAAGAGAGTTAAATAGTTACTAGATATAGGGTCAAGCAGGTAAATTGCGGCACGCTAACTAACTGCGGCCTCTAACAAAAGAAACATCATGGTTTCAAAACACACGTTAAAAAATAATATTAATAAATTATATCATTCACCGCGCTTCTTTTGATATCAATGCAACATTTCAATGTAATTTGGGAGCCGCAATTTACCTATGTGACCCTATCATATTTTTGAGATATCCAGTTTAAGCACGGTCACGAATTTCCGGCTTTATCTATTCTAACTAGTAACTCTAGTCACGAATTCTTAGAGTTTTAGTCATCAATCCTAGCAGGGGGTTATCGAAATTCCCCTGTCTATAATTTTTCTCTTAGTAGAGAAGAATTTCACAATGTGAAATTTGGAAAGAGACTCTATAGGCATAGCTAAGCCTATAGCTAGTTAGTAGTTAACTGGTTAGTAGTCACCGTAAATTTGGGACGAAAATATTAAGTGAGTTAGTTATACACGATATAGCGTATATTTGCAGTGTAAGCACGGTCTCGAAATACCGGCTTCGAACTAACTAACTAGATTTACCCTAGTCACGAATTTCTAGGGTTTGTCTTCGGTCCAGCAGGGGGTTATCGAAATTCCCCTGTCTGTGAAATTATTGGAAAGAGACTATAGGCATACAACCTATAACTAGTTAGTAGTTAACTGGCTCACTTAAAAACTATCAGCAAGGCCTGTTTTCAAGTACCACGCAAGATAGGTAATTTTTTAAAAATCATAATAACGAGCAAAAGTGGCTAAAATTGTATATCCTATAGAACTAATAGTAAAGCTATAATAAAATCACTTATCTGTATACGAGAACATCTAGGCTTGAATGAAAATCGAATTCAATCGATCACAAACACTGTGCACGCACAACTAGACTTTTTAAGCCTAGGAGAGCAGGAAAAAACACACACATGTTAACGCGCCGAATGCAAATGGCGAACTGAATGCTTAAGTTAACGGCCGATGCAGGTGGACATCTCATAAGTTGGCACCTCTGGAACACTCCAGAATGAACAAGAATGGCGATAAGTAATTATTATTTTTCTCCTATTAAAATTTGTATCATGGCTACCAATTGATATTAAAGTTAACTAATGATTATTTAGTATAGATTTTTATGTGACCGAAAAATGGAACCGTGCAATAATACGGAAGTTTCCCTAAAATGGAACATGTTGAATGGCACTCTAAGTTAAAATAGTTTTATTTGCAGCTCTTCAATTTGACTTCAAAGAGAGAAAGTAAATAAAGTGAATTATCAAATACCTGTACTATTGACTTGAGTGCTACAAATGTATCATATCGACGTACTAATGTAATTGTCGAGATGGATCAAAAACCAGTAGAACGGTTGAAAAGTTAGAATGAGTATTAGCTACTCCCCAGTGAACAGTCTTCTGCTGCAAGACAAAGCCATTGCTATAATTAATAGTTTGAAATCATCACACTGCGGTTCGTCAGAAGATGGAAATGAATGTTTGTTGCTAGTTTGGAATGGATACACAGGTTCTCAAAAAGAGATAATTTACACAATTTAAATAATTGAACGTAACATTTAAAAAGTATCAATATTTAATTCTTATAATTCACTTTTACTATTTGGATTTTGGTTAACAATTTCTTGTTCATTATATTCTATACATGTATCCTGTGTGTATTATATAGAGTCACTGATAAAATTTCCTCTGTTATAGACTAATTTCTGAATCAATTGCTTCTAATAACCTTATCTGAATAATAATATTGATGTCTGTTGTAGTTACTGTGATATGATCACCACACAAAATTGTCCCCATTTTCTATGTCTAAGTCCATGTTTCGCAATTATTATATCCCATAAAAGTGGGGCATGCCTGTATTAGAATATTTTTACTGATTGAACAACTCTTTGGAGATTCAGGACAATATTTTCAAAAAAATTAATAAATGTAATGAAAATTGGCTAACCTCATAGCTACACTCCATTAACATTAATAATCACAAGAAACTCCCTTAAAGCATTCACTTAAAGTACACTCACTTGAAGTATTTGCTCCGAGCTGCAAGGACAAATTTATGCACTGGTATCTCTTCCTCCTCAACCAGCAGTGTAATGTCCCTGGGACATGCTTCGACTGCTCCTTGGAAAACTGCTCCCAAATCAGAAGACAGACCTTCATATGCAGTTGCTAGAGACATTTTACCTGCAAAAATATTTACAGAAGTAGCTACAAATGAATTATGAAATAAAAAAGATCTCTATCTAGGTTTGCAAATACAAGCAATCAAGAGGCTATCAAGACTGGTAAATATTGGCTATTTATTTGTTTTAGAGAATATCATGGAAAACCAATTATTTATATATAATAATTACAACAATTCTGAATTCTGTTGATATGAATTCAGGAAAAAAAAAATTATTTTAAATCTAAAAAATTTAGGCGACAATGATTAAAAATAGTTAACTCTCTGCATTAAAAAATGAATAAAAAAAATATTAATAGCTATAGGAATAAATAATTGAATTTTGAGAAAAGAACTTGAAGCAACATCCAAAAGTTGATTCATAATGAATTTGAAGTGAATATGAGCCTTTTGATAATGTTCAATTTTCTTTCCTAACTGTTGGATTGAAAAGTTCCAATGGGAATTATCATAAATTTTGATAATTATAACTATCAAATATATTCATTGAGTAGATAGCTAGCTACTAGTTTTTTTAAGACTTAATATACTTTGATGGTCATAAACCAATTTAGTTTTTAATAATAATCATTTCAATATTTCCACCCATTAATATACAAGAAAAAATTGCCAGTTTTGAGTCAAAATTCTAATGATCCCATGCTCCCAAGCTAATTTTGCTCATCATCCAAACCACAATTTAAGACCCATTACCTAAACGTATCTGGGATTCTTAAATTAAAAATAGACCAGTTAACTTAATTGGCAGTAATTATAGTAGATATAGAAGGTGGCTTCACTGGCTGACACTCAGACTGTTAAAACTAGTTTGTCAATCAATTTCTCCACTAAAAGTAAAGAACCTAAAATTAAACATTGGTGACCAATTCATAATCATTCATGATTATAGTTTTGAATGAAAATTGAAAATTAGCTACAACTTGTCTTTGGAAAGTCAAATTCATGAAATATTAATATCATATGAATGATAAGATAGATCACTAAATTTAGATTCACTACAATAATTTGATTTATTTGCATCTTTTTTTAAATGATTTCTAGCAATCCATAAATAGCTAAACTTAGTAAATGAATGATTTTCAATACACACATTAATTTTCTGAAGGATGTCTCTGAAAAGTTAGAACACTCACACCATTCCAGTCTGTGTCTGTAGCTATTTGGTGCATTGAACTCCTCTGACTTTTCCAAAAAATCAAAGGGAAGTCTTCTAGCATTTTCTGTATATGTAGGTTGTCCTCCATCGTTAATGATTTTCCCAATTACAATCACAAAATTAATGGCATTATATTGATAATTTGTCAATATTCCACTGACATTGCAGGAAATTAATTTCATAGAGATATGAAAAGTCTGCGGACCTGTCAGCCAAATTTATAATCATATAGCTATACAATCTGGCTGCAGTTCTTGCAGACTGGTTTTACTAGTTCCTACAGTTAGAATATCTTGGATAAACATTCACCAGCTAGTATAGTCTGGGTTTCCATTTGGGTGGCAGGATATCTGGCTTTAAGGCATATTGTTCACCTTTTTAAGCCTGTTTCCTGCACAGGGCACAGACATCACTGTATTTCATGGAAAATTCCACCGACATGATGAGACTGGTAATAATATTTTGGAGAAAATTTATGATAATTAATCATAATTTGATTATTTTGGAAAAAAAAATTATTTTTGGAGAGAGCCGGAGAGAAAAAAATAGAAAGTTTATGAGCCATACTATTTTACTTGGCCCAGTCTGTATTTTGGGGTAAATTCCACTGACATGTCAATGGAATTTTTTCCCTTTTCAATATAATATTCAGGCAAAGTCGGTGGATTTTAAGCTATTTATCCCTATGTTACCATTAATTTAGGGAGGATATATTAGGAAAATGTTGATAGATCAGCCAAATTTTTGGAAATTGTTGGTGGATTTTTCAGCTTTTTGAAAAGTCAGTGGGATTTTGTGCACCAAAATTGCCAAATACAGACTGGATTATCTATAAGGAAACAGCAATTAATTACTCCATGCTGTGAGCAATAAAATACCCCAAATACTTTTTCATAATTGGGGCAATTCAAGGCAGTACCTACTTTCTCAGGCTGTAACTACAGTAATAATGCCCATTTTCTCAGGAGTTTATAAATTTCCAGTCTGAAAAATATAGCAGGATTTGTGGATTAATCTTGCACCCAAGTCCTATTTAATTTCTATTTTTCCATGTTATTTGCTGCGCCTAAATCTCCATTTCAGAAAAAAATCTTGGGTCTGTGGAGAAGATTCTTTTCAGACTGGATAAATTATAGGTAAACGATTTTAAACAATGCATTAGCTATTAGATACGGTAGTAACAAAATTATAAATTTAAATTTATTTTGATAGCATTGCTATTTACAGTTTTCATGTGAATTTTGATGGGATCTCAAGCAAAATTCTCCAGCCCAGTGTTACAGTTGTGGGATTTTGATTAAATATAAGTTTTTATAGAGTTAAAAAACCACTCTACTGTTTATTCTGAATCATTTTATACTTTCATCTAACGAATTTAAATGAAAGTTACAATACTTATAGTATTGTAACTTTCTACAATACTGTAATCCAGTCTTCAAAAGATGCATGAAGTTTATCCGGCGTCTATTGAGGCCTTGAAATTTGTCTCCTGAATTATCTGGTGACAAATTGCTAATTAATTCCTATGTTTACATTCAATTATTGGAGAGTACTGAGATTTTTGATCATTTCAGAGAGAAATTTGAAAATATTTGGAGACAAACTGCCTTAAAAATTGAATATCTTGAGACTGATTGTGCAAGATTTGCAGTCTGCGGTGTAGATAAACGGATTTCCGAAATTAATAATCTTTCACCGTCAAGAAATGGGTAAGATTAATTACCCCGATACTCCTGAATATGATGGAATAGCATGAATAGGTCCCCCGGTCAAAGCTAACATGGATTGGATTTAATCATTAAGGTACATCCATCAGTCATGAATTTTATATAATAATTATCAAATTTACTACATATATCATAAAACTTCATTCAAATTACATCACTGACCACTGTGTATCTGGTAGAAAGTTATGTGTGGCACCACAGCCACCGCTCAGCTAAAGTCAGATTTTAGATATGTAGACAGAATCTCAGCAGTCAGACAACAACAGATTCAGAATCTTCCTCAGCTAAAAGCCCAGATAATAATGCATGTCCAAACTTGCCATTTTATTGGTGGCATAATGACAGTTATTTTTATCTCTCTCAAGTCTCAGTGCAAATGGTGAGAAATATTTAATTTTCTTCTAAGCTACAATGTCATTTTGCCAGACTGGTAAAATAGAATTGTCACATAGACCCAGAGGAGAAATTAGATATTTTCAGACTGGCAATGCCAGTCTGAAAAGTATATTAGGATTTGTGGATTAATCCTGCGCCCAAGTCCCAGTTTGCAGAACATGGGAAATTTTTAACATTTTCTGTGCAAACAATCATTAATTCGTTCCTATATTTAATTACATGTATTTTACTGAAAACAGAAGCCAAAATAGAGGATTTCTTGGAGAACAGTTTACCAGTTTATCAACTGTGGAGACATTCTTTTCAGATTGGTAATAATATATATTATATTGGAGAGAATTTATGATAATTAATCATAATTTGATTATTTTGGATGGAAATTTTGTTATTTTTGAAGGGAGCTGGAGAAAAATGGAAAGTTTATGAGTCATATATACTATTTTACTTGGCCCAGTCTGTATTTTGTGGTAAATTCTACCCAAATGTCAGTGAATTTTTTCCCTTTTTATATATAATATTTATGCAAAGACGGAGGATTTTTAGCTATTTATTCCTATGTTACCATTCATTTTCGGTGGATAAAGGGGAAAAATGTTGGTGGAATCAATTATCAGCCAATTAATTACTGGAACTTTAAGGTGGATTTTTCTAAGCTTTTTTAAAAAGTTAGTAGGATTTTGTGCACCAAAAACAGTCTTCAGACTGATGGTACTTGGCTAAAAGCCTAAATTGCTGAATTAATGGTAGCTAACTGCCAGTCTGCAAAACATGCATGAAGTCGTGAAGTTTATCCGGCGACTATAGAGGCCTTGATATAGTCTTCTGAATTATCCGGCAACATTTTACCAGTTGATTCCTATGTTTATTTGTAATTATTGGAGAGTAATTTGAGATTTTTGGCAATTTAGAAGAGAAATTTCCAGAGATTATCTCTGGAGTCTTCAATCTTGGAGACAAATTGCCCCAAAAATTAAATATCTGGAGACTGATTGTGCATGCTTTGCAGACTGGGCTATCTGGATCCTGGTAACTGCCAGAACTCAGGCAGACTGTATTTCATGGTAAATTCCATTATTCCATCAACTTGTCAGTGGAATTTTCACCCTTTGGAAATAATATCCTGGCAAAGTCGGTGGATTTTTTACCAGTCTGCAGAATATGGTCAATATTTGGGATATTTCTCAGAACAATTTTGAATTAATTCCTACATTTACATTAATTTTGCAATGAACAGACCATGTATTAGAGTATGTCAGTTAAAGCCAATTAATTGGCTTAGATTTGAAATAGTCAAATCTCAGATAGCTATGTCTAATTGGCTTTAAATTTTGAATTAATTCCTGTTATCATGTTAATTTTGGCTTGAAATCTTCAAAAATGAGCCAAATCGGCTTGACTCAGCCATTCAGATTTTCTGTGAAATAATTGCTCAAGAATTTGCTTAACTACCTACATTTTTGAGTGAATTTTCCAGCCTCTGAAACATAGCGAACAGAATTAGAGATCTCTATGAACTACAATGAACACTTTACCAGTTTCTACAGACTGGGATTTTTAGCTATTTATTCCTGTTTTTAGAAATTAGCTAGTAGAGTGACTAGAGTCTAGTAGCTGTGTTACCATTAAATTAAAAATTTTGGTGGAAAAAATGGAAATATGTTGGTGGCCGTGGATCAGCAAAGTCAGTTAAATAACTGGATATTATTGGTGGATTTTTTTAGCTTTTTGAAAAAGAAAAGTCAGTGGGATTTTGTGTACCAAATACAGACTGGGCTAACTGTAAGTGTAACATAGGAATTAATTCAAAAACTCCATAAGCTAAACTGCTAAGTTAATGGTGATATAGGAATTAATTCATGATCTCACTCAAACTTCATAGATCACAAATTTCTAAAATTTAGCTCAGATTTGTCTCAGACACTGAACACTATTGGGGAAAAATGTTCAATATTCTGCAGAGGGGATATAACTAATATGTAACACAGGGCCAGGCAAGGTAATGTTACTGTTAAATAATCTTCATGATCAATAGCATTGTAACGGTTTTATTAGTTGAATATTTCACCTCACCTTTATTCACCTAGTCACTTTTATCCAATGAATCAAAGATGAATACACAATTGAAAGTAGGAATCTAATTCAGTGCCACAGACCAATGAATAACAATGCGCCACAGTAATAGAATAAATATAGTGAAGACGATAGAGGTGATTTTATATTAATGACGTCATCAATGCGTTACTCTAGAATAAGTTAAAGGCATTTGAAGTGAAGAAAGTAATACAAACTATTTGATTATCATCATTGTATGAACACTGTAATAGAAACATTATCTTATGCAATCTGTTCAACACATAATTTTCTATATTAGTGAGTTGCATTGATGACGTCACATTCACGCAACACTTGATTGTAACAGCTTTATTTAGAACGCATAATATTATACGATGTTCAATACAGTGAACTCAAACAAACGTGTACGATACATGTATCAAATTGGTACGAAAATATATAAGAAATAACTACTATTGTAAATTGTGGTTTAAACATTATATAATGAATGTGCATTCGATTATTAAATTGTAATTAGTTTATTTGCAACGTCTTTTTATAAAAAGTTTACTTTTATATTTGTCTAACTGATTTAATATAGTTATTATAGTATGTAATTCATTGTTCAGCAGAATAGACTGAAAAGCAGAATAGATTGAGAGATACGACTCGAAGTTATTAAATATAAATGAAATAATTGAAAATCCTTAAACAATTTACTTTCTATGAGTTAGATAAAGAAAATGGTTTTGAGGCCTCGCCTTATAGCGTAATATGTATATTGAAATGATGAAAGCTCTGTGCTGAATGTTCTAAATTACGAATAAATTAAAAGTGAGGCGCTTTACTAGACAATAAGAGGTTGATGAGATCTATTCAGCAAATGAGATTATTGGTCGCCTCTTTACATTAAATGATAGTATAGATACTATGTTAAGAATATTCGGGGGTTAAATGAAAATACTGATTAGGTTTAGTAAATGCTATTAGAACTCAAAGGGGTATATTCCTTGTTCACGTCACTATTTCATTAAGGGACGTGAACTATAGGAAGGGGGTATTTATAAATTATTCTTTCCTAAATCTAATTACCTTTCATTTGACTAAAATATATTGCACTAAGATACATTAATTGACAGAAAATCTAGTATCTTAACCACATAAACAAATAATACCAAAAATGAATATTTGAAATTGAAATTCAGCTAATTAAAGAATATCGTTTTGAATAACAAATTGAAATATAATTATATAGTTTTGTTTTTGTTTTTAAATGGTTATCATTATAAGATAATTATAAATTCACGATTATATACCCCCTTCCTAGTTCACGTCCCTAAATGAAATAGGGACGTGAACTAGGAATTTACTTTAAAGGAATACAATTGTGTACTGTTAGGTATATGAGCAGAGATGGGCGGGATTGTACTTCCCAAGTACCAAGTAAAAGTACTAAGTAACAAGTAAATACTTCAAGTACTACTTTAAGTACTTTCTAAAAAGTACTTTAAATAATTACTTAGAAGTACTTTTTTCTAGTACTTGTTACTTTTCAAGTGAAAAGTACCTTATAAAGTACATTTTTTCCTTTATAATAAAATGACAGTCAGACTTACGACAATGTCGCTAAAGTTGCTAGATGTTGCCAATTGGATTCAGGAGATTCCAATAGATTCGTTCTATAATCTCTGTAAAATTTAATCTTTTTCCCATCTAAAAATATATTTACATCACCGTACACACTAACAAACTGGATAAAAACTGTTGGATTTTAGTGTTGTCAAACAATAAAACCTAGAGTTTGAAGAGCCAGAAGAGGTTCAACATGTTGAAAATTTATTTGTCAAACAGTAGAATCGGAACTAAGACATTTTATAATTTTATATGAAGATAATATTTTATATATTCTGAATTACAATCATGTACATGAGCTATATTGACCAATTGAAGTAGAATGCCTATAATTATTTTATGGTACCTATAGATATTGCAACCAATAATTGCCAAATGCGTACATTGAAAAGAGTCACTGTGTTGATATACTATCAGAGAAAAGAGTCAATGTAATGATGTACTATCAGAGAAAAGAGTCACTGTGATGATGTACCATCAGAGAAAAGAGTCACTGTGATGATGTACCATCAGAGAAAAAAAGTCACTGTGATGATGTACTATCAGAGAAAAGAGTCACAGTGATGATGTACCATCAGAGAAAAGAGTCACTGTGATTGATGATGTACAATCAGAGAAAAGAGTCACTGTGATGATGTACCATCAGAGAAAAAAACGTCACTGTGATGATGTACTATCAGAGAAAAGAGTCACTGTGATGATGTACCATCAGAGAAAAGAGTCACTGTGATGATGTACCATCAGAGAAAAAAGTTACTGTGATGATGTACTATCAGAGAAAAGAGTCACTGTGATGATGTACTATCAGAGAAAAGAGTCACTGTGATGATGTACTGTCAGAGAAAAGAGTCACTGTGATCATGTACTGTCAGAGAAAAGAGTCACTGTGATGATGCACTGTCAGAGAAAAGAGTCACTGTGATGATGTACTATCAGAGAAAAGAGTCACTGTGATGATGTACTATCAGAGAAAAGAGTCACTGTGATGATGTACTATCAGAGAAAAGAGTCACTGTGATGATGTACTATCAGAGTAAAGAGTCACTGAGAAGATCTACTATCAGAGTTAACGGTATAAATTTTTATTTTTTATTTTTAAATTGTATAGTAAATGTACTTGGTACTTCTAAGTACTTTAAAAAGTACTTGGTACTTGTACTTTGAAAGTACTTTTTTATTTAAGTACTTGGGCAACTACTTCAAGTACATTGACTTACGAGTATTTGTACTCAGTACTTAAGTACTTTCGATGTACTTTTCGACCATCTCTGTATATGAGTAAGTTATGAATTAGGTATAAAGCAGGGAAACTTAAACCCGTAATAAAATAAAACATTACTAAAATAATACGGATTACATATAGGCAGTGATGGGATTCAAGGGTTCGCACCGGTTCGCGCGAACCGGTTCCTAAAAATATAAAAGTTCGCAGAACCGCCTGAACCATGGCTTACTTAATGATACGGCCTGATTTTCTGCCTTTTCGTCAAAAAAATAGAAGGTCAATATTTTCACTTGTAATAAAATTTACATTTTGTTACCAAATTACTTTTTTTCATTGATTCAAGTAATATATAGTTTCTTGATAGGTTAAAAATAATTTGAAATATGTTTTTATTATATTTATGTTTATATATATTAATACTTTACTATGAAGCACATTAAAAAAACCATATCACTATAACTGTATAGAGTATTTTAATATAATATAATTTCTCAAACTCTAACCATAGCTTTGAGAACAGTCATCAATTGAAGCTTTCATCATGTATAGCAACAATTTATGCAGGTTGCTGTTGGTTTCAGTTCACCGCAGTGTACTGCAATTGTGCAGAATTGCTATGGGAGGTGATTCACCGAGTGACGTTGGCCCAACCGTTGGAAGCAGATGTGTGGTGTTCGAGCGCCAGTGGTGAATGGCGATATGCGGTAAATGTGTAGAGGGATCCCATAGAATGTGAAACGGACTAAGAAGACGACTGGCCACGATGCATCAGACCCTATGTCAAACCAGACCCCAAGTATAAAAAGAGTAGGAGGTAGAACATCTAAATGGAAAGAAATAATCATAATGCAATGGGAATGCGACTACTTAGCCCTAAAGACAGATAAGATGAGGCAACTGGTCGAGAGAGAAAAGATTGATGTAATCCTGGTACAAGAGTCTATACTTGGACATCAGGGTAGGGCACCAGAATTCCCTGGATACTCCTCCATCCAGGAAGACCAGAAATGCAGTGGAACAGAACTGCAAAGGGGAAAGGGCCTCGTCAGGAGTAGTGTATAGGATAGAAAGATTGAATATATGAACCCATAAGGTTGCAGTTCACACGGAAGAATGAGGTATTTGATATGATGAACATTACAAAGATAACTGGTGCGGCGATTTTAACGCGCATCATTCAATGTAGTAAATAGTGGCTGCAACTAAAGAGAGAGGGAGGCCCTGGAAGGCCTTTTACACTAAGTGGTCCTGATTACTATCAAGGACGGGAGGGCAACACTCTACATCAGAGTGGGGAAGGGTCGGGATGTAGATCGCCCGACCTGATGGTGGTTAAAAGCAAAGAACATGGATCAAAGCGTGTCTGATCAAACGTGCAACAGTGACAATGATAGAGAATGAACGCAGCAAGATGAGGGTATTTAGAGAGGGCTGCATACGTGAGCTGCACCATCCCTTCTACTCTTCTCGTTGATCTTAGATGATATGCTGGGACAGTTTGGAGGGATTACTTTTGTTGATTATCTGGCCCTGGTGTGCTCTGATAGTAACAAAGCAGTAAAATCAAACACAATGCTGACCGAGATACCGCAGACTCCAATGACTCAAAATGAACCCTGCATTTGACAGTCCTGGGGAAACTGCTTCTAGCCATCAAATCACCCACTTTCCTGAAGTAGATGGCTGAAGATGGTGGTTAAAACCAATACGGTACGGCCCAGTTTGTGCGGAGTGGAGAAAGAGTCTGCGAGGCACATATGGGTGAAATGCTCATTGCTCAGAGTTGAAGTATCTGAGGAGGTGACACGGCCTAGCCGAAGATATGGTGTAACTTCTAATGAATCCGGTTCTAATGAAGGTGTTTCTCAGCAGTAAGCGGAGTCGTTTCTCAACAGTATGCGAAGTCGTTTTTCAGCACTATGCGAAATAGTCTCTCAGCAGTATACGAATGCGTTTCTCAGCACTATTCAGAGTCGTTTCTCAGCAGTATACTGACTCGTTTCTCCGCACTAGGCGCAGTCGGTTCTCAGCACTATGAGCAGTCGTTTCTCAGCAATATGCGCAGTCGTTTCTCGGCAGTATGTGGAGTCATTTCTCAGCACTATGCGCAGTCGTTTCTCAGCAGTATGCGGAGGCGTTTCTCAGCAGTAAGCAGAAGCGTTTCTCAGCAGTAAGCGGAGGATATTTCTATTTCGTCGAGTAATTATTTCAAAAATCTTTTCGATTAAAAATTTGACCTATGTTGCATTCTTGCATTGTCTTCTTTTTTGTAATTGAACGATTGCTCATGTACTCTTCCCATGATGGTTAGAACAATAGATTATTCAGCACTTATTAACCATTTTCCAAAGTTTGATATTCCATAATGCAGCATAAACAGAGAAAATAAACTGAAAACAATTTCCGAATTCAATCTATTAAGTAAGATCTAGCAGTATCCTGACTACCGATTATTCATATATGCATGAAAATTATTTTAGTTTTCTAGAATTTAATTAATAAATGTGTTGAATCAAATTATAAATTATTACAGAAAGCAGTTGCAACGATGGAGAAAAATATTGACCTTCTATTTTTTTGACGAAAAGGCAGAAAATCAGGCCGTATCATTAAGTAAGCCATGGCATTACTTTCTTATGTTGAATTTTTCAATTTTACATAAAATATTAATCAGGAACCTACTTTTCTGAACAGAAATATTTTGTCAACATTAATCCTTCTAAACGTCTTAATTTTTAACAATAAATTTGAAGATTTACATTGAAAAAAATTATTGACCAAACCAGTTCTCAAAGTATGGCGCCACTCCTCCAAATCCTGTCCTTCTTCACTTTCTTCCTCCACGGAAAGTGCCAGATATTGTACACTCTAAATGGACTCCTGTTACTATTGCGAGAACAACCGTGGATGCATACAACTTGATAGGAGAATACCAAGATAATTTATCGGTCAGAATCATTTTGAACGGCTGCAACGCTAATGTTCTCTGCAAAACAGTTTGTCTCATTGACGGTTTGCACAAATACTTTGAAGATCCTCTCAAAGCTGATCATTGCGAGGACCCCATCGTAGAGACGTACCAATGCTGGTCCTCAGAAGGTAAGTGAAGTTGAAATTAAATGAATTCGTTCAACTGAGTTTAGAATTCAGCAAAGTTAACCTGGCAGATATTCGAATGTTGGATTTTTGAAGTAGATTGACTGATGTTAGGCGAAGAAAAGTTAAATTAATTACATATTAATGAATATATATTTTCTTATAAGTCAATTACTTGGAGATCTTATTAGTCAAATATTTGATGACGAATTATTATTTGAATTTATGTATTTAAATTAATCACTCAACATTTTTTTTCACACAAAATGAAATCGATGTGGGAAGTACCCCGGAATCTGACGGTTTTATCTAGAAAATAAAAGCGGATAATAGGCTTAGCTACAGTGGAAGCATGAAATGCTGCCGAAAAACTCCTGGATACCGTTTGGCTATGCTCAAATCAACGGCTTCCAGAAATGTAGCATTTCAATTGAAGGCAGCACACAGTGAGTAAAAACAATTAAAGAGAAGAAGAAATAGTTAATTCTATATCATTTTAAAATAGTCAAGAGAATTTAAATGTTTCGGATTACTTAATATCCAACATGGGAAAAAGAAATAATTTCTAGAATATTGAGTCTTAATTATGGGTTCTAGGAATTTTCGCCGTGGGAATTTTCGCCGTCAGGAATATTCGCCGTGAAGAAGAAATTATAGATGACATAAATATTCAAATACCTATAAGTATTTATAAAAAATATTGATAATTATAAAGTAAACCAATTTGTTAAATAACTAATATAAGAATTTATAATTGTAAATATTAATTATAGGTGATTATGTAATATTGTATATCTGATGAAACTATGATACCAAAAATTTATGTTAACTGTTCATATATGCAATGTATATTTTAATCAGTAATCGTATAATTTTGTGTCACGTGAGGTCGCTGTATAACATTTGGAGTGTTTTGATTGGTTGACTAAATAGTCGAAGCTAATTTCTTAGCTAAAAAAAATGTTCAGTAATGATGAATAAGATCACTAGTGATAGTCAGCTGTGTTTTGGCTAATCCTAGTCGGTTTGCGTCACCTCCTCTTAAATGTGTTAAGTGTTCCTGAGTGTCTAATATTGTGAATTTAAGATAAAGCTTTTCTAATTAATGTACTATTCTGAGTTATTGATGGTTTCATACCTACCTATTTATTTTTGATTTATTTGTTTGGTATTACATTATTAGACAAAATGCCAATTAATGGAAACAGTTTTATTTCCAGGTTTTAAGAACATTCATATAACTATTCCTTTTATAAAATATTGACAATATGGAGAAGTGTTCAAATACATAATTACAAGTTTAAATTTGATGAACAAAATTGATTTTGTCTTCAGATCGCACAAAGAACTGCAATAGATTTTAGGCAATGATAGCATTGCAATCACATCCTATTTCATTAGAGTCACATGTTGGTTAATTTATTACTCTTGCACTGTCGCAACTTATTCAATTAAAATAATATGAAAGATGGACCTAATCTTAAAGTTTCTTAATTTCAATTATTCACACTTTGGAAACTGTAATTAATTTGAAATGGATTTTAGGAAACTCGAATAAACTTACCGCATTGATTGAAATAAACTAACAAATAAACTAACTGAATTAAAAGTGGGAGTAATTGATGGAAGTTACATTTTGGTAAAAATATCAGGGAAATATTCTCCTTTTTTCGTCACATTGCTTCGGTATAAAATTGACTTTTTATTTCAAAAGGAAATTCAATATAAAGTTTTGGAATTAAATTAATTATTAGGAAAAATAACAACATTTCTGTGTAGAGTTTCATCCAAATTTATCCACATTAGTGCATAAAATAAATTGCTTAGTTATTTGATATCAAGAAATTTTATTTAAAATCGGTATTTATTAAATCGGTACATTAAAATTTAGAACTGAATGTAGAGCGTAGGATTCATCATCACAAGTCACCATGCAGGTACTGCTTCGCTTTATCTTATCTTTACTGATAAGGTCTTTAACTTCGGTAGGAAGTTCATTGCACCTGATTGCAGCATTGAAAAAATATTCTCACTCACTCACAGTTTTATTTAGTTTAGGAACAGTAATTTCATTGTGCATTTTAAATCTAGTTCAATGGGGATGAATTGCTATTAATTAAATAATTTTATTGCTGTAATAATGACTATGGCTTAGTAATGCAATGAATTTACGAAACAAATAAATAAATAAATAAAATTCGTACATTTTCAAATCAGGAATAATAAATGAGATACTGACAAAATGATTGAATATATTTCTAGAAATGAAAAAAACACTAAATAAGAATAATACATATAGTATGTACATTTACAGGTTGAACGACTTAAATTAATTCTTTATAATGTTCAAATTATCTAAAAGTAACGTATTAAAAATCTTAGTTCTTCTAAAATAAAAAATAGATTAAAAAGTGCAGTTACAAATTATAATTCCTCAATAATGAAATCCTGTATAGTGAATGTAGTCTCATGAGTAAGGAAGTAGCCTCTATAGTGTATTGATGACCATTCTTGGCAGACTAATGAAAACTTGTTCACTATAGAGGCTACTTTCTTATTCAGGACACTACATTCACTATACAGGATTGCATTGAACTTATATCAGTTAATGGGATATTTAGAGTCTGGTAGCTGTATAATTAATTAGAAGAATGATCCAATACTCTGCTACCTATTAGGCTCTCAGTACTCGGAAAGTGGGAGTTAACGAAGGTCATTTAGAAATTTCCAAATTTAATTTAAATTTCCATTTAATTACCTAAGTTACCGGTCGCTTTTCTATTATTGAAACGTTTCCTTTGAATGAGGGTGATGTAGGTATATCGCGGCAGGTAATTATTTCAGAAAAAGAATAGTTCCAATATCCATACTTAATTTATTACCGAAGAGGAAATTCCTTCAGGAACTTACGACGATCGTAAGGAGGGGTTGAGAAGCCCCTGAAGGAGGGAACTCGACCGCCCTAAGACCTCTCCTTCATGGCTGAGAGGATGCTGAAGGCATTCCCTCTCTGGATAGCAAGAGCCATTCACTGTTGGAACCAGGGAGACTTCTTTGGATCGTTCGTTGTCTCAACAAGGCGTCTAGCTATAGACTTCATGATTGAGAAGGTATTACTAACATTTGCAAATAAATGAAAAAATAAATCAGTAAAATTGATACGGATAATTGGATATACGTATATACCTTGAATATAAATATAATATTTCCGAATTTCAATGGAGTAAAATTATCTATGGTTTTGGATCAAACTTCATACCACAGTTATATCTTTACATAAAATTCATGTATTGAATAAAATGTTATGTACAGATAGAAATTCATTTTTCTACATTGGAATAAAAAAATACGCAATTTACAAAACTGAAATTGACTCTATATTTCTCACTGAAAATTCAAATTGCTTCAAATACTAAATTTTAGGTTAAATTTTCTTAAAAAGAGGTAAAGTTGGTTTAATAAATATAACTTTATGTTCGCCACATTTTGTTTGCAACAAGGCTACTCTCTGAATTTGGACTTTATGAAGGCGGGTAAAGGGATAAGGAAGAGAATGACGTTAGTGATGAACATGCCAATGTAGAAGACGAAGGAGAACCCGAAGTTGGGCCACAGGTCCAGGTCCTGCCTCTCCTCACCACCAAAAGGGAAATGGTACCTCTCGAGTAGGTAGTAAGTCCCATTGCGATACCTGGAGAAAAAATAGGTAAATATATCTATGGAAAAATGCTAATATTGCTGAAAAAGGTATACCCGTATGGTGTCCGGAAAACTGCCAGGCGGAAAACTGCCGAAGCGGAAAACTGCAAGGCGGAAAACTGCCAGTCACTTATTGACAATACATGTATATTTTTTGACTTTTTAAAATATTCTTTAGTTATAAACACATTTCAATTTATAAAAACCGGCGTTAGTTCTTCTTTAAAAGGTTAAGGGAACATTCTTTTTTAGAGTAATAACTACATAGATATTGGAATACTTAAATAATATTCAAAGAAAATTGATATTTCAACAAAGCTACTTTATTAAACACTCAGTAAGCCAAACTTCAGTACACATAAGGATTTTATAATTACTATTTTTAACTTATTTATCAAAGTTACATAAATTTTAAAAACATGTTCAGTTACGTTTATAGTCTCTTGTTTCTAATTTCCTATTGACGTCAGCAATATAGCCTTTGGTTCCGAAGCAAATGTTAAACCCTGTGTACTGATTTGTTAATAATAGATAATTAGATATTCTCACAATAATATAATTTTAAATTATTCAATAAATTAATTGAATGTTAAATCAACTTATATGTATGTTAAATAGTTATTATATTTACATTTTTATTCTCCATGTCATTAACACAACCCATTCATTTTAACAATTTTCATTTATTTTCAAAAAGTATTATTAATTAATATGCAATTAATTCGATCGAGTGAAATTGTCAGAGAATTAGGTAAGTAATAGCAGTTGAATATTAAGCTTCCCTATAGACAATTCCATGTGTATACCATGTTGCACTTACACATTTAAATCATGTGGATATCATGCATATTTTTGGAAATGGATACCATATTTATTACATGTTGTTTTACGTGGTAATATGGTAAATTATATGTGGTTACCATATGTTATAAGTATTGTATTCAACATATTGCTATGAACGTGATAAATAATACTTGACATACACATGTTGTAAGTATGGTAATTTACATGTGGATATGATGTGGTGTATACAATCTCTATTTGATATGTTAGGGTTAAAGACTTGTTCAATTCTCAAATTATAAACACAAAATGATTAATAATTAGACACTAAACCCGTTATGAATTGATAATGTAAAGACGCGTTGTGTAAACAATGAGATTGTACTCTGTTCCCAATACTATTATTCCTTTGTTCCTTCTCTTAGTATTTTCTAAGAAAGGTTATATTTTCAATTTCTATATTGTAATTGATTAATTTTTGTAATATTTATCTAATTATGTATTTTATATATTCTTCTAATCGATTTGTTTACATTTAACTATTATTTGTATTTTGTAAAAATGAATATCCCTTTAACTCCTTAACGAATGCCGAACGGCTTTTTTATAAATGTCATTATTGACTAAACTGATTAAATTGCCAATAAGTGACTGGAAGTTTTCCGCCTGGCAGTTTTCCACCTGGCAGTTTTCCGCTTCGGCAGTTTTCCGCCTGGCAGTTTTCCGTGTACCATACGTATACATGAGATGATTTGAAAATCGATGATTTTGTGAAAAATTATTGTTAAAATGATATATCGGTAAAAAAATATTAGAATTATATTGCAGGTGTCACTAAATAGCAGTTATAATTTACAGTTTTATCTAAAAAAGCATCTTTAAAAATATATTGTTCTTCACAGAATTAATATGATCCCTTCCAGAGTTCATGTACATGGGACTAATAACAAAAAATTGAAGACATGTTAAAGAGTTTGAACCACTAGATCCTACACATTTACCTGCATCCAAATTCAGCATTGTTGTCTCTGCATTCCAAGGTTCCGTTAGCAGGAAGAGCCACGAGTTTCTCGTAAAAAGTCTGCTCGTGCAGAACTGCTGAAGAGAATTTGAAGATGTTGGTGTGACTCAGTAGGTAGAGCCAGTCTGGAATATCCACGAGTGACCTGTGAAGAAAAATTAACATTAACTTAATGTTTATACTTAGGGTATAACATTAACTTCTTTATTTATAAATAAGTTACCTGAGCGAAGCGGCTCCCACTATCAAGTAGAGGATGGTGATCGTCGTTGACACCACCGCCGCAGTGTAGCTAGACTTGATGACAAGCATCAGGGCCACCGTTTGTTGTTCTATGTAACCCCAAACTGTGAATAAAACAGTTCCGAAAACGAACCATCCAAACCAATCTGTTCCCTGGGTAGCACTCGAAGTATCAGTACCTAAGGAATCCAATCCCAGGCCAAAGTATGCTATCGAAGACGCGGACATGACAGTTAGATAGGCCAGTGGAGCTGAAAATAGGAAATACGTCACTAGGAATAGCGGTCCTCTGTATAATCCGTTCCTTGCTTCGTGGTAGTAACGTGTTCGATGTGATGAAAAAGTACTGGCCGTTGACGCGGCTGAAAGGAGAGCAGTTCCGGCGAGGCAGTTGAAGATTAGGCCACCCACAGACTGAAAGCTTCTCTGTTGAGATTGTAATGGGAAATAGAAGTTCCATAAGAGGAAGAAATATAGTGGAAGTAGTATTAAGCGAAGGAATATTTCATGAAATCCTGCTCTGTTAGTGGGTAGTAAGAGGGAATAGGACCTCTTGAATAAAGTCCACATTGAACTGATTATTCCAGGTTGACCGTAAGTGAATAGGGGAATTTTATGATCAGATGGATCGAGCTCAGAAGGTCCCGTAAATTTTCTGAATGGGCCTCCTTCAACTTTAAATCTTTCTACCAAAGCGGCAATCTGGTTATTTGACTCTATGAATCTGTCTCTTGATCGTCTGTCTACCGTTGACAGGCAGAGGTAGTACATGAGGGGATTTTCTAGTTCTGGACATGGAAATCCGATACCTCTGAAATAGTCGAGCATAAGTCTTGTAGAACCCGTGTAGACGATGTCACCCAAACATAGGTAGGTAACTCTGTCCAGAAATGGAAAAATGTCCGATCTAGGTTTTTCCATAGTGATAACGACAATGCGACTGTACTTTTTGGCGTGATTGCTGAGAATTGATACCAGGAGGTAGGTATTGAGTGGATCCAGACCCCATGCTGGTTCGTCCAACAAAAGCACAACTGAAATCAAATAAAAAAAGTTAAGAACTGCCCATAGATATTTCCAATCAAATTACTACTTTAGAAAGAAATTATTAAATTCTAAATAGTAATTTTGTCTTAAGAATTATAATTTTTCAGATTTTTGAATGAACTCTTGAAATCATAGAACATACGAGGGTCTTTGATGATTTGAATGGCAATGACAAGTCTTCGGTACTCCGAAGGTGTTAGCTCGTGCACGAAGTGGTTAGTCGCTTGCGTTAGGGCCATGTCTGCCAGAACCTGAGACACTCTGCTGCTAAGCATCGATCCGCTAATCTGAGACAAAATGGAATATAAGAGATATAAAAATAGAAATAAAAACATCAAAATTCACATAAAAAATAAGATCTGCGACTACAAGAATCACGTGACAGATAAAATCCCGAATTCGAATATTCAATATTCATGTGTACACAAAATCTACAACAACAATATTCACCTACCAAATAAGATCTAGAACTGTACAAAGGGATCTAGTTCTAGATCTACAATATTCATTTATTTCAAAATAGATCTAGAATTTTTACGGACCAAACATGATTTAGAACTTCAAGACTCACGTAATAAACAATGTCAAGAATTACAAGAATATCAAGACAGACGATATCTAAGTCTTATTTCTTCTGAGTGATAATGTGGGCACAACTAAATGTTCTACAGTTAACTAATGCCTAGGTTACCCTCACATTTGAACTGAGAGAGAGGTTTGCAGCGTAGGTCAGTGTTTGTCTGGCTGTCAGACCCTCATGAAGTTGAGTGTTGGGACTCACGTAGCCACATGATTCCTGGGAGAGAAATTTAAATTATAAATATATATATATTTGCAATTTCAGAATCAAACGAAATGTGGGACATATATAAGGCAATAAGTTACTACTAAGTGCTTGCGATGGAAGCATTAACTTTTCAGTATCAGAATCTAGCTACCTGGAAGAGCCGTAGTGACATTGGCATCTTCCTCAAGAGAATTTGACCCCTCGTTGGTCCTTGCGCTCGCCTGGATATCACCTCTAGAAGAGCACGCTTGCCGCTTCCTGTGGGAATGACAACAAAATCTTTACTAAAATGTACAATTTGAAATAAACATTTCATTTCAATAATGAATTGAAAATGATCCTATGAAATTCCCTTTTAGTAATTGATGGTATTGGAAACAATTTAGGATATGGATTTTTATCTTATCATTGATTATATTGACTATACTCATCCAACTTTCTTTTTGTTTTATGTATGGAAGACATAGAATCCTGTAATAATGCAATCGAAGATATATAAAAGAGTTATAATCATATATAAATCAATGAAAAAACTATATTTGGTTTGTTCGACTTGTTTCTATCTTTTTTCACCTTTAGATCCCAGTATCGCCATCATTTCACCAGAATGTACTTGCAGAGACACTTCTTTGAGTATCACTCCTGTGGGTACGTTGCCGAGCAGCTTCTGGAAGTAGGAGCCTGGCTCAACCTGACGATAAGAGGAGAAGGAAGATGTTGTATTGCTAGGTAAGATGTTGAATTACTAGGTAAGATGTTGAATTACTAGGTAAGATGTTGCATTACCAGTTAAGATGTTGAATTACTAGGTAAGATGTTGCATTACCAGTTAAGATGTTGAATTACTAGGTAAGATGTTGTATTACTAGGTAAGATGTTGCATTATTAGGTAAGATGTTGTATTACTAGGTATGATGTTGCATTACTAGGTAAGATGTTGCATTACTAGGTAAAATGTTGCATTACTAGGTAAGATGTTGTATTACTAGGTAAATTATTGTATTTTTATTCTTTGGTATAACTTTTCATTAGTAGATTGTTTAAAGGCTTCTTCAGAACCAAAGGCCATATCACTGACGTCAAGACGATTTAAGTACAAGGGACTAGAAGAAGCTGTCAGAAAGGAAAGTGGCTCCATGAACAAAGTCACTTACCACCAGTAAGTAGCAATGTTCATGGATGATTTCAGAGCAATAGTGGTAGCAGAGACAATATATGACGTCACAAACACCAAATTTTGAATAATCTAAAAAGGGTTTTAGATTATTTAGCTATATAGTAATTTAAATAATATGGCTTATGACTTTATTCACTCTATCGTCTCTGCTAAAAACATCCCGATGTGTGTACCCAAACTTCAGTAAATGTGTTTTTTTTAACTCACAGGTCCGTTGTGGAAAACATTTGACAGTTCGAGTGAGTATTCGTTAGTCATCATCTTGCTCTGCAGAGCATAGGCAGCCATCTTTGGAAACCTGGCCTCTGAAACGGGGCAGTGCAAGGATTAAATAGCTAATATTTAGTACATTGATTTAATTTTTAAAAGTTTACTCTTGTGGATTTTATACATGGGATCTTGAAAGTTAAAATACAGGTGGGGGTAAATTTAATTACTATTGATCGAGAAAAATTTGGATTGAAATTTAAAACATATTGAAACAATAGTTATTTATATGATTTAAAAAAATTCTTGAAATATCAATTATTGTATTCAAAATTAAACAGATAAAATTGATGTTTTTCTCACCGAAACCAAAAAAAAAAAATACCCGAATTTTCAAGAAATATTCAGGAAAAAAATTTCAATTAATAAGGAAAATGAAGTTTAACAATTATAATTTTTCCAAATTGTTTTCGACTGTTATTCCGATATTTTCTTGTTCGGTAATTTCGAGTATTTACCGCCAAGGCAACGTTAAAAACACCCTAATAAAATTATTATTATTTCAATTTAACCAAAATTGCAAACATTTGTTTTTTATTCAATTATATCAATTTTATCCATTATATTAGTTGTGAGAAAAAAAATGCCAATCTAAATTAGTATTACTAAAGTACATCCCTACATATAACTTTATGATATTAATTTTAATATGATTATGTTAGTAATTAAATATTATATTTTTAATATGTATTAGCTACCATTAAATAAAATAACAGAAAAAATAAGTCAGATTCATTGTAAAAATTAATATCGATATTTTATATATTAAAGTTCAGATTAGGTACTTTATATAATATATAACATATATTCATGGAATTAATTTGAAAATCAGTTAAATTATCTCATTATACCTCCTGACACATTAGGAAATTAAAAAAAAAACGTCTGTATCTTTGTGAGCAATCCATTTATGAAGAGAATGAAACAAACCACATGTCTATAGCTATAGTACTGAATGAGATGATGCCTTTTGAAGTCGAAAAAATGTACTTTTCAGGAGAGCCAATTTACTGAAATTGTTGAGGAAAAAAATTGTCTAACTGAAATAATTCTGATTCCATAAATTAGCGTAGAGACTCTTGTTTGGGTGTTGTGTCCTCCTTTTGGTGCATCTAGTCAACATATCATTTAATGTGAGTTACAAATAAACCTTCAATACCTGTGCTGACAGATCTTTTGACACACCTGACAGGTATAATTTACAATATTGTAAATCTGTTTTCGAAGCACTTCTAGATTGTATTTTGCTCTAATATTTTAACAAGTTATACGGGAGACAATTAGACATCATTTTTGAAACAAAAAAATCTTTTTGTTCAGATTTAAGGGAAACTGTCTCCTTATAATAACCAACGCATTTCATGTTTTAATAACCAACGCATTTCATGTTTTAATAACCAACGCATTTCATGTTTTAATAACCAACGCATTTCATGTTTTGATAACCAACGCATTTCATGTTTTGATAACCAACGCATTTCATGTTTTAATAACCAACGCATTTCATGTGTTAATAACCAACGCATTTCATGTTTTAATAACCAACGCATTTCATGTTTTGATAACCAACGCATTTCATGTTTTGATAACCAACGCATTTCATGTTTTGATAACCAACGCATTTCATGTTTTAATAACCAACGCATTTCATGTTTTGATAACCAACGCATTTCATGTTTTGATAACCAACGCATTTCATGTTTTAATAACCAACGCATTTCATGTTTTAATAACCAACGCATTTCATGTTTTAATAACCAACGCATTTCATGTTTTAATAACCAACGCATTTCATGTTTTAATAACCAACGCATTTCATGTTTTGATAACCAACGCATTTCATGTTTTGATAACCAACGCATTTCATGTTTTAATAACCAACGCATTTCATGTTTTAATAACCAACGCATTTCATGTTTTAATAACCAACGCATTTCATGTTTTAATAACCAACGCATTTCATGTTTTAATAACCAACGCATTTCATGTTTTAATAACCAACGCATTTAACTTATAATAACCAACGCCTTTTATAATATTTTTCAATTCAGTCATATACTTCATTTCACTTCAATAATAACCGTATATATAATTGTGACACACATTTCTACAAAGAACATAAAACCTACTATAGAAAATAATGTAGAGTTATTTAATAGAAATCAGCACGCTTTCATTATTACAAAAAGGCAATAGTACAATAAAAGGCTATATATCATCTATTACCATCGGTACGGTTATTTTGTTGCTGATGGTAATGAGAGAAATATTTTCTCCTTATAAAAGGGTCATGAAAAATACCGTTACATGCGGTTATTATTAAATAAATACCACTGTTACCAGTGTCAGATAGCATACTTCACACTATATCTCACCTAGTAAGGACTATCTCTCTAATAGTATTTTGTTTTTAGCGACATTTGGCAAGTTTTCCAGCACTTGGTGACGTAAAACGACACGTACAACCTACCACTGTCACTGCCACACCGAAACTGAAACACCTGTAATCAACCACCAGGTACATCCCTCCCCAACCCTTTCCCTCCCATGACGTCACACTGAGCAGCCTTTCCCATTGGCTGAAATGGCTCTAACAAAGCATATGTAGTGACGTCACAGTTTTCCATTCCTATGATTGGTAGTTCTAGGATGTCATGCACGATGAGCAGCTTTGTTATTGGTGGAGTCTTCTTCACATCTTCTTCTATTTTAACCTTTAAATAAAATTACCATATTAACAATCTACCTTAATTTGGTAGGTTTAATTTAAGACTTTCCGGGTTGGTCATTGACTCCACCACAGTAAATGGTTGAGTCAATATTAACCAAAGGCCTGAGTGTTTTTTTGCGTAAATAGTTCTGACGTACAGGTTCAGAGTAGCGGTGAACCGCATCGCGGACGGACGTATTATTTGTACGTCTCTTTTACTGATACTTATTTTGTATTGCATCTATGCAGTGGAAGGTGTTTTGAGTGCTAAATATGTGTACAATATTGTATTTAATTGATGCAATGGTAAACAGGTCCATTGTAGAGTAAACGCAAAAGGATGTAATAACTTATAAGGATAATCCAGAGGATGTTGAACTTATTTGGATAAATAATAGAGTTCGGGATACTAGAATCCTTTACCTACTCCGCTAGGATTGGAAACAGCCACTGTGTGACTTAACAGTGTTATTTTACCATTACGGTGTCACTTTACCATCCCAGTGTCATTTTACCATATTGTAGGTAAATTACAGTGTCACTTTACCATTACGGTGTCATTTTACCATATTGTAGGTAAATTACAGTGTCACTTTACCATCTTGTAGGTAAGTTACAGTGTCACTTTATCATATTGTAGGTAAATTACAGTGTCATTTTACCATATTGTTGGTAAATTACAGTGTCATTTTACCATCCCAGTGTCATTTTACCATCTTGTAGGTAAATTACAGTGTCATTTTACCATCTTGTAGGTAAATTACAGTGTCATTTTACCATCTTGTAGGTAAATTACAGTGTCATTTTACCATCTTGTAGGTAAATTTTACAAAATTAGTCCTATTTATTAAAAACTTTTGTGTGGATAACTTTTGATTAAATATTCTATTTAATATCAACTTTAGTGTTAGTAAAAATGATAAAAAATGATTAATAATTGTTTATAATTAATACATTTCTTAACAGGTTATTAATAACTGAATAACATTTATTCATTAATAAATTAATTGTTTGTAAAGGAGATAATTAATAATATGACTTTTCATTTTTATATTTAATTTAGTTGTGTTTTTCTGTGCTTTTTAATTCGTGAAATTGAATTAATTGAGAATAAATATATTATTTAATTGAAAATTTCTATTTGAAATTATGAAGTGCCAAAGTGAAATAACTGTGGATTGCTAAATAGACACTAATTAAAGGTGAGTTTTTTTTAATATTATTTACCTGTTTAGAAGAACATACCCGAACTGTTGTAATTTGAAAAATGTGTTTTCTTTTTCATTTCTACCATGTTTATCACTACTTGCAGTTTTAGAGGATAGCGCTAGGGTTATGCTCTACAACTACGAGGTCTTAGATTTTGTGTTAGGTAGACTCGTAGACTTCATATACTATCACCTCTTCATTTTCCTCTTAGATTTTGTGTTAGGTAGACTCGTAGGCTTCATTTACTATCACTTCTTCATTTTCCTCTCAGATTTTTGTGTTAGGTAGTCTCGTATGCTTCATATACTATCACCTCTTCATTTTCCTCTTCTATCCGTGAGTGCAGGCAGCAACAAGTGCTTGTGTCCCGTTTCATCACATTCCTTGGTAAGTGACTACATTCACGGAGTAGCTTTGCTGCATCCATGAGCATTGTCAGTGACTGGTGGTAGGTGACTTTGTTCATGGAATAAAATAATGTTTTATTTATTGTTATATAATTATTTTCGTTTGAATCATACTACTTATATCCTGCCTAATAATACACTGTTACATTATATAAATAACTAATTAAGTTACATCATTATTTAGCAGGTATATAATCAGTTGGGTGGTAATAAAGAAAGCATGTATTGTTTCTCTTATATTAATTACAGTCCTTTTATTTGTATATAACATTTAGTTAAGTGATTAGTATAGGGCAAAGGGACAATAATTAGATGTGATATATAAACCGGATGAAAATTTCAATAGATTATAAGTAAAATGTCGCATTAAATTATTTATATTCATTGTGGAGAGAACAGTTATTATATGAAAAAAAAAATGATTAAAATTATATTAAATAATATCTTACATCACTTTTCTCATATTAACACTGTTCTCTTCATAATGAATATATTATACTTATACCAATATTAAAGTTATTATAAAAATTATAATAACTACCTATATATTCATTTATCAATTTAAATTATTTTGATATAAAAGTCAATCTATTCATAACAACATTCATGTTTTATTTTAAGAAATTTATTTATTTATATCTCATCAATTTTAAATAATCTACTGGTACCGATACCTTTCGGGCGATATCGCTTACTTGTTCAGTTGCGTGAATTTCGTCGCTTGAATGAACAAACAGATCGAGCGAAAAATAAACAATGCGATTATTTCATCCAAAGTATTTATTATCGCAAGAATTGAAGGTCAAAGATAAAGGCTAAAAAGGACTTATTTGTTTGTATCTAATAATTAAAACTTTCGAGTATTTTTTATTCAACTTTGATAGTGAAAATGATAAGTAATGGAAATAATTAATGGGGGTATTTAACTTTAACGTAAAAAAGACAATAATAACTCAGTCTTTATGTAAATAAAGACGATTGTAACTCAGACTGTATATGTAAATAAAGACGATTGTAACTCAGACTGTATGTAAATAAAGACAATTGTAACTCAGACTGTATATGTAAATAAAGACGATTGTAACTCAGACTGTATGTAAATAAAAACGATTGTAACTCAAACTGTATGTAAATAGAGACGATTGTAACTCAGACTGTATATAAATAAAGACGATTGTAACTCAGACTGCATGTAAATAAAGACGATTGTAACTCAGACTGTATGTAAATAAAGACGATTGTAACTCAGACTGTATATAAATAGAGACGATTGTAACTCAGACTGTATGTAAATAAAGACGATTGTAACTCAGACTGCATATAAATAGAGACGATTGTAACTCAGACTGTATGTAAATAGAGACGATTGTAACTCAGACTGTATATAAATAAAGACGATTGTAACTCTGACTGTATGTAAATAAAGACGATTGTAACTCAGACTGTATATAAATAGAGACGATTGTAACTCAGACTGTATATAAATAGAGACGATTGTAACTCAGACTGTATGTAAATAGAGACGATTGTAACTCAGACTGTATGTAAATAAAGACGATTGTAACTCTGACTGTATGTAAATAAAGACGATTGTAACTCAGACTGTATATAAATAGAGACGATTGTAACTCAGACTGTATGTAAATAGAGACGATTGTAACTCAGACTGTATGTAAATAAAGACGATTGTAACTCTGACTGTATGTAAATAAAGACGATTGTAACTCAGACTGTATATAAATAGAGACGATTGTAACTCAGACTGTATGTAAATAGAGACGATTGTAACTCAGACTGTATGTAAATAAAGACGATTGTAACTTAGACTGTATATAAATAGAGACGATTGTAACTCAGACTGTATGTAAATAGAGACGATTGTAACTCTGACTGTATGTAAATAAAGACGATTGTAACCCAGACTGTATGTAAATAGAGACGATTGTAATTCTGACTGTATGTAAATAGAGACGATTGTAACTCAGACTGTATGTAAATAAAGACGATTGTAACTCAGACTGTATGTAAATAGAGACGATTGTAATTCAGACTGTATGTAAATAGAGACGATTGTAACTCAGACTGTATATAAATAAAGACGATTGTAACTCAGACTGTATGTAAATAAAGACGATTGTAACTCAGACTGTATGTAAATAAAGACGATTGTAACTCAGACTGTATATAAATAAAGACGATTGTAACTCAGACTGCATGTAAATAAAGACGATTCTAACTCAGACTGTATGTAAATACAGACGATTGTAACTCAGACTGTATGTAAATAAAGACGATTCTAACTCAGACTGTATGTAAATAAAGACGATTGTAACTCAGACTGTATATAAATAAAGACGATTCTAACTCAGACTGTAAGTAAATATAGACGATAGTAACTAAGCCTGCATGTTTAGATGCAGTCGATTCCCCTGCATTCACTGTAGATCGCCTCAGCACTCTAACGGCTTCTGCTCATATATCATGCATGGTTTATTCCATCTAATGACATCTTCCTCAGTTGGGTGGGGTGTTAATGTTGCTCTTTGCATATGATCTAAAAGGGAGTTAGATCTAATTGTATTTCATTTACTTCATTTGCAGTTATTTAATAATACGTTCAAATGGAATTTTGACCTTTTAATATTTATTATGTGATTTAGTATACTTATTATGTCAAATTAGTTCCTGAAATGTCCGCACTGATAACAAGATTATGGCGCTGCAATCGTTTCAACAACGTGTGTTTATAGCTTATCTTTCAAGGTAGTAGTTAGCTTATCTTTCAGGGCTGTATATCTTGTCCTGCAATGACAGGTAGCTTGAAAGTTATAGCTTGCTTGATGATTTTATGATCGAAAATACTGTATTCATCCATGAAAATGAAATTTTAATTTCTTAAATTAGTTTACTTGGTCTTACAGCTGATAAGTAATTGTTGAGCACTCTTTATGTTCTTTACCATCATCACACTTCACCACTCTTTATTATCTTTACCATCATCACACTTCACGACACTCTATATTATCTTTAACATCATCACACTTCACCACTCTTTTTATCATCATCACTCATCGCCACTCTTTATTATCTTTACCATCATCACACTTCACGTCACTCTTTATTATCTTTACCATCATCACTCATCACCACTCTTTATTATCTTTACCATCATTACACTTCACCACTCTTTATTATCTTTACCATCATCACACTTCACCACTCTTTATTATCTTTACCATCATCACACTTCACCACTCTTTATTATCTTTACCATCATCACACTTCACCACTCTTTATTATCTTTACCATCATCACACTTCACGTCACTCTATATTATCTTTACCATCATCACACTTCACCACTCTTTTTATCATCATCACTCATCACCACTCTTTATTATCTTTACCATCATCACTCATCACCACTCTTTTTATCTTTACCATCATCACTCATCACCACTCTTTATTATCTTTACCATCATCACTCATCACCACTCCAGTTCATTTCTTGAACAGGTAGAGGCGATGAGTAGGTAGAAAATTGATTAGAAAATTGAGAAATTATATGTAAAGTAATGATTTATTTGAGTTAGAAATAACACTCTCCTTTGTTCGATGGGTGGAAAAATATGATTTATTTTTAATTTTACTCGTATAATATCTTAAGTATATTTATATTGCAGTTAATCATTGTTGAACAAATATTGGCAAGAAATAGATATATCATCACGCAAGACTCTTTTCTCCGATAGTACCCAAATCTGCAGGTTAGCCTGTATCTACCTGTGCTATAATTTACCTCTTCTACTCACCTGTAATTACCTTTCGTTACTTCACCCACAGGTAAAATTGCCAAAAATAGGGGTAACACTTTTTGGAAAATATTTCAGATATTTTAACTTTTTTCTAATTCTTACTATTATTTACCATTTCGTGTAATGTTATTTAATTTATAATATTGTTAAATTTATTTATATTAATCCGTTTCCAAATAACAATTTTGTCTATTATTTAATGGTCGAAAATATGAAACCGTCCGATATTTCAGAACCTACCCTATAGTGTAAGTAAAAATACTAATATATTTAATATGTATTCAATTGTTTCCAATAGTATATAGTTATGTATTTTAGCTTTAGGTATTTTTATTTACATCACCATCGATAAGAGTAAACATCTGCTTGTTTTGAATGTCTTTAGGACATCTGTTAATTTGTACGCCCTGAGTTAGTTACTGGAATAAGTTCACAGTAACACATTCGTTACTGTGAAGTCTACTTCGTGAGTCAGCAGACAAAGCAGCAATTTATAGGACTTCAAATCAGGATAGCAAAATTTGGCTGGTATTTCATAAAATTGATCTTTTTTTAAAACGCCCCAAAGATGTTATGCTCATAGGATTAAAAACACGGTACAAATTTACAATTAAATATGGTTAGATTATCAGTTCTTACAGTTTAGTTACCTTTCTAATTTCAGTAGAGAATTACTTACTAGGGTATTTTTGAAACATGAGTGAGCAAGCAATTATCTACTTGCAGCTGCACCTAGTAGATGATTCTTAAGGCTTCAGAAACATCGAGTCTTTAGGATATATTGAATTTATTTGGTATAAAATGTTTGTGAACTACGAAATATGTTTTACTTTCTTTAGGTTCGGTATAGTTGATGGAAAAAACACTGTAATATTATGTTGCAAGTTGTTGAAGTTAGGATTAGGATCGCCTTTCGGTGGGATACTGTGAGGTTAGTGTAATTGATATCATTAGAGTTGACCAATGGAGAATTAGAACTATATCTAGTGGGCTGAATTTGGAATTGAGAAGTTAGTTCATAGGGATTCAGTTGAGATTGGACCTAGTTCTGAATATCGTCAGGCAAGATTAGTTCTGTAGCCAGTTGTCATAACTATGAGTTTGTTAAAGATGTTTGACTAACGTTAAGTTAGACTGGAATCTGAACCCACTTGCAGACCGAAACTCTCTCAAATCTGACGTGTATTGTATACTGAGTTCAGCTTAATTCTTTTTTTTTTTGTAATAATATTTAGGGTATTGATAGTAATTGTATTAATTCATAATTAATAACTTTAGGGAAGAACCGTGTTCAGGCAGGTTCATTCATTTTTTCTTAAATGTTACTGCAGTTGCCTGTTTATTATTCCAAGAGACTTAGTTCAATATAGTTTACGGTGTTTTCATCCTTGTAATTCAGTAGTTCATTTATATATAATTGTTATCTTATTTACGAATAAGAGGAACCCAGGTTTTTAAATAGCCGTTAGGAATTAATTATTTACCACGCCAAAAAGATAAATGAAAAAATCTGATTGATGGGCGTACTGAGAACAATTACAATATTAGATGAAAAAATGAATGAATGAACTTAAAAATAAAGCTAATTAATTGAATCAATATAAAATAAAATATACCACCCGAATATACAAGTGCTAGCCAGTAAACAAATCCTTTGCCATATATATCTAAGATTGCCATAACCATATTTTGGGCTACCATAACGTTCTAGGCATGATGTTTAGGAATTTTTAGTGTTTAACCCTACCTAACTATACTTTTTGAGGAAAATAGATGCCCTACATGCTCTAAGATTTATAAAAATACCAATTATACATGTAGGTGGCTCAAAATTTGAGCTGCCGAGCAAATAACTTAATTAATTAATGTTTTATAATTTCTGTACCACAGTGAATTAATCGTAACCCTTATTGTGGTTTGAAACATGTACCACCAGACTTGAAAGAGTTAAGATATCCGTCACTGTTATTGTACTAACTTAGTTAGGCGTGATAGATAGGCCTTTTCTCAACTTGAGGGTAGAAATTAATGCCTGTGTGAGTTGTTTTCTCCTTTCTATTTTCTCAGCTATAGGCACAAAAGAAAAAGAAAAAGTGTTATTTCATCAACTGTGTTTTGATGTGATGCATCATCATAACGAGCATTTATTCCTGATATATGGAATTATAATTAATAGTACACTTTTGAAAAAAAATATACATTTGAAGAAATATACATTGTAAAAAATATACATTTGAAAAAATATACATTTGAAGAAATATACATTTGAAGAAATATACATTGGAAAAAATATACATTGGAAAAAATATACATTTGAAAAATATACATTGGAAAAAATATACATTTGAAGAAATATACATTGGAAAAAATATACATTGGAAAAAATATACATTTGAAAAATATACATGGGAAAAAATATACATTTGAAAAAATATACATTGGAAAAAATATACATTTGAAGAAATATACATTTGAAAAAATATACATTTGAAAAATATACATTGGAAAAAATATACATTGGAAAAAATATACATTTGAAGAAATATACATTTGAAAAAATATACATTTGAAAAATATACATTTGAAAAAATATACATTTGAAAAAATATACATTTGAAAAAATATACATTGGAAAAAATATACATCCTATTTTCGAATATGTTTTTTATCATTGAAAACAGTTTAATATCTTTGTAAATTTTCCTTCAAAGTATATCATTTTCTACATACATCATTCAATGAAATAATATCCCATCTGTTATAAAATATATCATATTTACCGTCATAAATAATGAATAATGAGCAAATTATATCATCATTAATGGTATGTTCTTTATCTTTACACATGTGATATTGTAACATTATGTAATGTATATATAACACATATATTATAACAAAATATATGTAATCCATTTCATATTATGTTACATAATAAACATATAACTATATATAATTTATAACATTCATTTATTAGAAAAATATTTCAATATATAATCTATTGAACTTATTTCTATATTCCACAATATCCTTTATTTTTCCTAACCTAGATACTAAATAATACATGTTGTATAACTATATACATTACGTATGTGTTTTCCTATGACTATACTATGTAGGACACCTATTATATATGTACAGGGCAACTCCTCTATAGTGAAGTCCTGTATAGTGAACCATCCTGATTTCTAGTCATGTGTCATGAAAAATCCTCTATAATTAACATATTTTGTGTAGTCTGCCATAAATCAGTTTTCTATGCATCTCTTGATTCCAATATAGTGAAGTAAGCTCTATATAGTGACCCTTTGTAGCTCACTATAGAGAAGTTCTACCAGTACCACTCCAATATAATGAAGTAAGATCTATATAGTGACCCTTTGTAGCTCACTATAGAGGAGTTCTACCTGTACCACTCCAATATAATGAATTTAGCTCTATATAGTGACCCTTTGTAGTTCACTATAGAGGAGTTCTATACCAATACCACTACTATATAGTGAAGTTATCTCTATATAGTGACCTACTTGTAGTTCACTATAGAGGAGTAACACTATATGGGACTCTTAGGTGTCCCCCATTTGACCGGAAACAACACGGCTCTTTCTTCACCTGTATATCAATGCTAATTAGTAACGGTCACCTGTGTTGGTAATTTACCTACTTACCTGAACTGTGAACAGGTGAAAAAGTGTCATAGATATATTACTTATATAATCACTATAGTACCTGTTGTTCCTCCATTGGTAGTTCCATTACTATAATGTGTTTGTATTTAAATACAATTACGTATTGAATATTTTTACACTTTTAAGGACAATATTTTCCCATTAAAAACAACAGTGGGATATCAGTATACAGGGTGGCGCAAAAAAAAAGGAAACCCATTTTCAAACTATAGATTATTTTACAAACTATTAAAGGTAGAAATTTTCCAAAAACATAATTTTATTCCTTTTATTTGTTTTGCATTTACCTTTAAAGTATGTTAAAGTTAAGATAAAAATTAAAAGTCCTGCAGCGAATTAAAAAATGTAGTTGAAAAAGGCTTGCGCGCGCGAGGACGAAATATATGAAAAAAATCGAAATAGGTAATAATTCATTTCATTATATCATTTTCTGTAACAAATAAAAGACAATTAAAACCTTAATTATCATTTGAGAGTTGATGATTGATATAAAATTGATATCTTTAATAAAATCAGTTCGCCGTTAATTGGTATCTCCTATTCGAAACCTCCAAAATGCAGCTTTCAAAAAAAAAAGTTTATGTCGTGACAAGTTATTTAAACACTGAAAGCTTTAAACAGATTCAACCTCATTTTGAACATAGCTTTCAGGAAAGAATTTCAACAACTATATATAAAACCATATTTACTTATATTTATAGGTTCAAAACTGAAGAATTCAATTAACTTTGAACAATAAGCGATTAGGTCCCAGGGCAACTGAACAATTACATAAAAATCTTATTCATGAACAATTTATTGAGAATATAAACATATCAATCAGAAGGAATGAATTAGACATCACTATAAAGACACATTTGACCGAATTGTTAAACACGATGTGAAGTATCATCCTTTCAAGAAGCAGGTAAGGCTCGAACTCTTAGAACTGATTTACCGCACCGTTTAATTTTCTCAAGACTATAGGTATTGGTGATGAAGGAGAATTTCCATGAATGAAAGAATCAATCAACAGAACGTTAATTGAATACGGAAATAAATTATACCTTTATATTTTTTCAATTCGCTGCAGGATGTTTATTTTTAGTCGTAAGGTTTACAGATTTTCATGAAAGATGCAGAAAAACTATAAGAATAAAACTGTGTTTTTAGAAAAATTCGAATTTCAATAGTTTGTAGTATAAACTAATTTGAAGAAAATGGGCTTCCTTTTTTTGCGCCACCCTGTATAATGAATATATCCTGATTTAAAAAATTATTTTCTAATTATTAATATTAGTGTGACCCGTAGCCATGGCAACTAATTAGTAGTTTTTCCTGTAGAATTAGCAAAGACTTCTGACGGACAGACGGACGGACAGACAGACTGTTCCCTTTGTATAGTATAGTTCTAACATGTTTTTTATGAATGAAATGAGACAAATATATACAACATAAATCAATATATCTACATGATAAATTTTTAGAATAATTAATAAATGACTTTATTTTTTAGCCTAAATTATTGTTATGTTTTTTAAAATAACTTTTCATTTTGATTAGAAATGATAATGCAAAAAAAATTATGATTTCAACATTTGATGTTTTCGGTATACATAGCATAGGGTAAGTTACGAATTATCGGTCAGTTCCACATCTTAAAAGTAATAAAAAATTGGTATACATGATACCAGCAGGTAAATAAAAAAAATAATATAAAAATATTTTATTGTTTTTTTCTATATGGCCGAAGATGTAGAACTGACCCATAATTCGTAACTTACCCTAAGTCACATAATTAACTCCATTTAGTAATACCAATTGCTGCAAACATTCATACATTAAAATAAACATAAAATAGGCATTGTGGTTGAACACCTTTAGTTAATATTTACTTTGTTATTATTTGTGTAATTATTTCATACTTTAATCACCCTATGAATTACGTAACGCAGCCATTTTTCGTAACTAGTTTGAATACAGTCTCGCTACACGGCTTCTGAAGCGTAACAATTCATGTCTATTATTTCGAAGCGTGACCGCCAGCTGTAATTACATACTTTGTGTAAAATAACAACCTTTCTTTTAATTTAAATATTCATTCCATAGTGACTTGAGTCATGGAGTAGCTTTTCTGCCTCCATGAGCTTGTCACCGACTAGTGGTAGGTGACTGCATTCACGGAGTAGCTTTCCTGCATCCATGAGCTTGTCACCGACTGTTGGTAGGTGACTGCATTCAAGGAGTAGCTTTCCTGCATCCATGAGCTTTGTCACCGACTGGTGGTAGGTGACTGCATTCACGGAGTAGCTTTTCCACATCCATGAGCATTGTGACCGACTGGTGTTAGGTGACTTTGTTCATGAAGTCACTTTCCTATCTGACTGCTTCTTCCAGTCCCTTGTATTTAATTTCCTTTTGACATCAGCGATATGAACTTTGGTTCCGAAGCAGACGTTAGACCCCTACTAAAATAATTAATCTATATTTTCTTTATTAAAATCACTAATTTAACCAAATAACTCAATTTATTTATTTTGAATTACTATTTTCCTCTTGGATTTTTTACATTATTTTTCCCCTGCTTCTTACATGATATTCTCATTTAAATTACGCAACAGTTTGCGCATTTGAATCTCACGGTACTCTGCGCACTCAGCTGCGCATTTTATACCAGCCTACCGTGACCATATTTATGATGTACTGTTTGCCGTTACGCTTAGTGACGGAGTAGCTTTACTGCAGTCATGAGCACTGTAACAGATTGATGCTATTTAACCATTTCTGAGCTCGTTTGAGATGTTAGTGGAGTATCTTTTCTGCAGTCATGAGCTGTTTCTTAGTATAAAAAAACATTGAATGCTAAATTTTGAAGTAAAAAAATTCTATTAATTTAATTAATTTTTACCAAATTCGTTTAAGAAAAAATGTGAAAGATTTTTTTTCCAATTTTTTTATTGATAAATTAAAAAAGAAAAATTAAAAAAATTAAAAAAAAAAAAAAACGTACCTAATCTTTTTTACAATAATATAGTCAATCTGTTTTTGAAGAGCTTAATTCAATTCTAGATTGTTTTTATGTCCTATATTTAACATGTTATCCGAGAGACTATAAGACATCATTTTATGCAATAAAAAATAATTCGACAGATTTGAGGAGAACAGTCCCCTTGAAGTGGTTTTAAAACGCGCAGCACATTCTCGAGATAGCGCAAATCGGCAAATTGCGCGGAGCACATACGCTAGTATAAATATTTCTTCTGACTACTATATATTGTATTTTCTTATTGTATAGATAATTATTTAATTGTAATATATAACTATAAATTGTGTGAACTAGGTAACCTGTATAATTCTAAACAGATGTTACTGTGTAGTTACTATGGATGCTTTACTGTGTACTTATACACAATCAATAAAAACAATATACTATGGTACTAAAAACAATATATATGGTATACTATATGCTGCTATGTCGTGTCCTTATTTTATATAGGTAAGTTACGAATTATCGGACGGTTTCACATCTTCGATCACAATAAAAAATATAATAATTATTGTTTAACTTTTATTTTAATTGGTATCCATGATACTTAAAAGCATTAGGGATACCAATTGAAATAAAAAATATTTTTAAGTGGTCGAAAATGTGACATTAACCGATAATACGGAACTTACCCTAAGCAATTCCTTCTCTTGTAGCCCAATTATAGTTTATTGATGTAAAATGGTACGAAGACTATCATTTGGTGGCTTTAATTCTTTTAAGTTGTTTATTAAGTAAATTAGAGTAAATTGTTTATTTAATGGCTCTAATTTCAACACTGTGAAAGGTTTAACATTTCCTTATTGTTGGGGAATGGTTAACATTGCGAGAAACAGGGGTAAAAAGTAGGGGTAAAAATAGGGGTTAAGGGAGTTAAAATGGGGGTAAATTGAGATTGAAATAGAGGTAAAATAGAATTAAAGGGAGGTTAAATAGGGATAAAAAGATTAAAATAGGGATAAAAACATTAAAATAGGGGCAAAAAGATTAAAATAAGGGTAAAAGGAAGTAAAATAGGTATAAAAAGATTAAAATAGGGGTAAAGGGAGGTAAAATAGGGATAAAAAGATTAAAATAGGGGTAAAGGGAGGTAAAATAGGGATAAAAAGATTATAATAGGGATAAAAAGAGTAAAATAGGGATACAAAAATGATAATCTATACTATTATAATAAGAGCTGCGTCACAAAGTGGGTTAAACAGTCATTCTATCAACAGCGCCTCATGAAGTTGGTGTAAATCAGAGAAAAATCAAAGAAACAGTAATAGAAAAGGAAAACTAATAATTTGATGCAGTATCATGACTACGGGCTACAATAATACGGACACTAATTATTTAAAAAATATATTTATATTTTGGCTTTTGAGAGATTTTTTTTTTGTTTAATCAGAATATGTGTACCTATCCATAATACATACCTGCATTCGAATATAATTTAGATTCAATAACAGGTACTGTACTAGTAGGGATAAAGTGAAGTTGAAATAGGGTTAAAATAGGGATAATGAGAGATTAAATAGGGTTAAGACACCTCTAGCTAGTCCTAACTATTATCATTAGGCTGTAACTACAATGTTTATCTTATATTTTTCAGTTTATTACGAAGAATGAGTTAAATACTAACATTATATTTATATTTAATAGTCAAACCAATAATTGATTAAAGAATGAGTCGTACGCATACAATGGTGGTACCGATACCTTTTGGAAAATAAAATACCTAACATATCGCTAGTTTGCGACAACACCTAACTCTAGAATAGCTATTTTTCAGGGGAGGCATTTTAGTACTTGTAATGTACGTACATTTAATGGTATATCGTTAGGACATTTAGCCTCTCTAGCGGTACATTTTAGAGCTACAATTATGAAACTTTTACCAAATAATTCAGTGTTTTAAGATTTATTTAAATTGATAATTCGAAAATAATTTTTTTTTTTACTTTCTTATCGCAAACGAAAGATATAATTTCGTATGTTAATTTAATAAAACTAAACTACTGGTTAGAACTGAAATATACACATACTTCGCTAGTCATTTCTTTAACTACAGCAAGTCCCAAGTTATCGAACAGTTCCACATTTTCGATCATGTAATGAAATATATATATAAATGTGTAATGAAAAATAATAAAAAAATGATTAAGTTATAAGTTAAATAATAATCTAAATTTTTTCTTACGTGATCGAAAATGTGGAACAGTCCGAAAACTCGTAACTTCCCCTATAACTAGGTATACCGTATACTGTATAATATGGTTATTTTCACCATATTACCTCTATCTCTTTTTCCACATTACTAATTTTCTCCCTATATACTTTGCTAACTATACAGTATGTATCATCTAAAACTTCTCACCGTGTGCTTTAGAATTAGCAACATGTGGTTAAAACAACACTAGCGTGTATTTTCATGCCATTGTGTTGCTGTAGTGAAATGAAAAAGATTTGTTTTTTTTCTTGTTATTGTTATGAAGAACAAATGATTTATACATTGAGGAATACTTTCTACAACTTTGTGGGATAATTTACCCCGTTTCTCCATTTACCCCGTATCTCCATTTACCCCGTTTCTCCATTTACCCCGTATCTCCATTTACCCCGTATCTCCATTTACCCCGTATCTCCATTTACCCTGTATCTCCATTTACCCTGTATCTCCATTTACCCCGTATCTCCATTTACCCCGTTATATCTCCCATGTTTTTATATTTTATCATCATATCCCCAAATCTTTTCCCCATTTTTCACTTAAATCCTCCCCATCAAACTACTTAGTTCCGCCCCCCCTCCCTCTCATACCCCTCTCCATACCCCCTTTTTATATTTTCTCACCCCCCACCCCTCCATACCCCCTTTACACATTTTCTCACCACCACCCCCCCCCCCTCCATACCCCCTTTACACTTTTTCTCACCCCCCCCCCCCCCACCCCCTCCATACCCTCTTTACACTTTTTCTCACCCCCCCCCCCCCCCCCCTTCATACCCCCTTTACACTTTTTCTCCCCCCCCCTCTAAGTATGTCACCGTGTGCCGCACAACAAACTAACAAACTTTCACTTAGAAAACTGATGGAAAATAAAAATATTCATGTATACCCATATCGAAAAATTGACTATTTTTTCTCTAAAATTCTTATGTTATTAAATAAGCAAATGTTGAATATTTTTTTCTTCTATATTAAGTATGAAATGTTGATTGATTTTATGAAAATTTAATACAAAATTGAATTCAAAATTGAATAGTACAAATTCTATTTTTAAATTTCGTAAGTAATAGTTTATTATATGTTTTAATTAGCAGCTATACTTTATAATATGGTACAAATAAATGGTAATTATACCTGATATTAAAAAAACACATATCTACTACAACTGAAACTAAAGTTATTTATAAAATTCAAATTAATTAATTACTAATTAATAGTGGGTGTATTTTTTAATAATTTTAAAGAGTACAGATATTACATTCATTATATAAACAATAATAATTATTTTTACAATTTTTTATATTATTACTAAATTCATTAAAAAATTATTAATGATTTAACCCAGACTGTTGCTTCACCCCAACCACGGGTTGTACTGTGACCCATTAACCAGGTCATAAGAACCTGTAATGGTTGAGCCTTCTTCGTTTAAAGGGTTAAATTCCTTAGGAGAAATTCAACCTAAACTGCGTACTGTAGTGGTTGGTGGTTGTTTTAACCCTACACTTTTATTAACAACTATTGGTGGTTGTTTTAACCCTACACTTTTATTAACAACTATTGGTGGTTGTTTTAACCCTACACTTTATTAACAACTATTGGTGGTTGTTTTAACCCTACACTTTAACTCTTCACTATACACTTTATTTACAACTATTGGTGGTTTTTTTAATCCTGTGGAAGATAAAATAATTAAGTTCATATAACATATTCTGCAACGTTTGGAAGTAACTTTTCCAAGCCTAATTTTAATTAAGCGTTTCATTGAAGTGTGTCTCATACGATAGACTTAAAAATAATGAAACGTATAGTTTAATGAATAATAATTGACCCAATTATCAAACTGACATTCAAATCTAAATTTATAAATTAAAATCAACTTTAGCTAATTTCACTTTCACTTCATTATCATTTAAATATTAGTTATTATACGTAGTTCTATTATTCCATTGATTTCTAGTCAATATTAATAGGGAAAAACATGAATAAACATGGAAATAAGAAAAAATATTAGCATACTGTATAATAAATGCATAGATTATGCATATGCAGTGGAATATTAATGGGTATGTATGTATACATCTTCATAAAATGTATATAAATTAAGTAAAAAATTAGAATTTTAGTATATGGAAAAAATAAGAACCTTGATGATCACATAACCTTTTTTTATTTCTTTGATGCTGTATAGTAATTTAATGGAATATATATAACTTAAAATATTAATAATGGAAAACCTTCATTAAACAATGATATACGTAACTATGAAAATATCAAATTTGATGTAAATTTATATACTGAAAATAGTAAAATTAATTGAAAATACTAATTGATTTTTTTTAATATACAATGGCATAGGTTAAGTTTCGAGTTATCGAACGGATCTCTCTTTCCGATCATATACAACGAATAGATAAAATAATTATCATATAACATTTCATATTTTTTTTCATGGACAACATGGAACAGCCCAACAACTCGAAAAATACCCTATTTGTTAAAAGAATTATTATATATATGTTATTAAAAGTAAATAAAAAATATCAAAATTTTAAGTTACCAACATAGGCTATAGGGTAAATTCCGAATTATCGGTCAGTACTGCATTTTCGGTGATATAAGAAAAAACAATATGATAATAATTATTATTATATTGTTTTTTCTTATATGTCCGAAGATGTGAAAGTGACCGATAATTCGTAACTTACCCTAATGTTTATTTCACAACTTAGACTGAGATGAACAAAATGTGTGACTGTGAACATCACTGTGAACATCTCTGTGAACATCACTGTGAACATCACTGTGAACATCACTGTGAACATCACTGTGAACATCACTGTGGACATCACTGTGAACATCACTGTGAACATCACTGTGAACATCACTGTGAACATCACTGTGAACATCACTGTGAACATCACTGTGAACATCACTGTGGACATCACTGTGAACATCACTGTGAACATCACTGTGAACATCACTGTGGACATCACTGTGAACATCACTGTGGACATCACTGTGAACATCACTGTGAACATCACTGTGAACATCACTGTGAACATCACTGTGGACATCACTGTGAACATCACTGTGAACATCACTGTGGACATCACTGTGAACATCACTGTGAACATCACTGTGGACATCACTGTGAACATCACTGTGAACATCACTGTGGACATCACTGTGAACATCACTGTGGACATCACTGTGAACATCACTGTGAACATCACTGTGGACATCACTGTGAACATCACTGTGGACATCACTGTGAACATCACTGTGAACATCACTGTGGACATCACTGTGAACATCACTGTGGACATCACTGTGAACATCACTGTGAACATCACTGTGAACATCACTGTGAACATCACTGTGGACATCACTGTGAACATCACTGTGAACATCACTGTGGACATCACTGTGAACATCACTGTGGACATCACTGTGAACATCACTGTGAACATCACTGTGGACATCACTGTGAACATCACTGTGAACATCACTGTGGACATCACTGTGAACATCACTGTGAACATCACTGTGAACATCACTGTGAGCATCACTGTGAACATCACTGTGAACATCACTGTGAGCATCACTGTGAGCATCACTGTGAACATCACTGTAAACATCACTGTGAACATCACTGAGAATATCACTGTGAACATCACAGTGAACATCGCAGTGATGTTCACTGTGACATTTTCCACAGTTTTGTTTGTAATTACTATTGTTATTATTTTCAAGGTAGTTCCTTTTTTTTTATCTAAAATTAGAGGTTAAATTCGCTAGTAGAAATCTACGTCAATTCCATGCTTTTTTCACTGTTTTTATGTTCCGTTTTCAAATCAATAATTGTTAAATATGTTCGTTACAATATCATTTTGACTGAAAATATGGTATTATTTTACTGAATTATTTATAGTTAAATGTTAATTTAACGTTACTTCAAAAACTAATATTTTTTTCTTCGTTTTTCATAGGATATGATTAATTTTATAATTATATGAATTTTTCATCTGATATTTTATCTTTCTGTATTAATTAATTTACTAGTTATATTAAATTTACATATAAATTTCATATGTATTATTTTATATCCCTGATAATGAATCTATTTAATATCTTGTATTCTTAATAATTTTATCTACTTAATATATTAATTAATACATTTATACAAATAGAGAAGAAACGTCTGATAGTCATATCTGCATAATCATTATGCAGTACCTACATATTATCTGCATTTTCACAATGCATATTTTAACGTTAATTACACGTTAGAACATTTTCTACAGTCACTTTCTGCTAATTTTCTCCTAAAGAAAACAAAGAAGAAAAAGACATCGTAACATTAGGAAATAATTGGTTACGTGACTTATAGCGTTACGCAAGCGATGATCACGATCTATAGAGTGATAGATCATCAGTCTGCTATCTGACATACAGCTGGCAACCTAATCGGAAAATTACGATCACTGATAGTTAATGATCGATTAGCATTTTTTTATATTATTTTATTTTTTATCATATATTTTTTTATTATTATTTCTTTTTATCATATATATATATTTTTTTAAATTATGTAAAAAATATCATCTTCATATCTACGACAATAAATGTTTTAAAATCAACACTGATTTCACATAAATTTGGTCTGTTTTCTATCGGTGATTATATTAATGATAAGAAGATCATCTATTCAACGATGATGAATGATTTAAATTCAATTATAATTTTTCATAGATTTCAAACACTTACCGTCTTTCGTCGGACATTACCGATAAAAATATCGATGACGATGTATGTTTTTATGATATTTATCGAATAATACCATAAATATTTACCGTAATGGACAATAACAGACGATCTGCTGACTATGAATTATTATCACTATGATTTACTACATGTTTTATTTATTAATTTATGTAAAGATACCAAAATAATTATAGTCCCATATGATACATTATTAGTAACTGTATCTGCAGATACCATACTACTAGTCTACACGTACCATATTACCATACTACTAGTCTACACGTACCATATTACCATACTACTAGTCTACTCATACCATATTACCATACTACTAGTCTACACGTACCATATTACCATACTACTAGTCTACACGTACCATATTCCGTTAACTTCACAGTTTGGTCTTCACTTTTTAAGTCCCTTGTACGCCTCACGAATTGGGAAGACTTTTCGTGACATTTTTCTCTTTGTTTGAAAATGAAGAAAGGAAGATTCTTCCCAGGGAGGAAGTTATGGTGGGGCCATAGAAGATTGAGAGAGGAAAGGTGTGGTGGGGCCATTGAAGATTAAGAGGGGAAAGGTATGGTGGGGCCATTGAAGATTAAGAGGGGAATGGTATGGTGGGGCCATAGAAGATTAAGAGGGGAAAGTAATGGTGGGGCCATAGAAGATTAAGAGGGGAAAGGTATGGTGGGGCCATTGAAGATTAAGAGGGGAATGGTATGGTGGGGCCATAGAAGATTAAGAGGGGAAAGGTATGGTGGGGCCATAGAAGATTAAGAGGGGAAAGGTATGGTGGGGCCATAGAAGATTCAGAGTGGGAAGGTATGGTGGAGCCAAAGAAGATTGAGAGGGGAAAGTTATGGTGGGGCCATAGAAGATTGAGAGGGGAAAAGTATGGTGGGGCCATAGAAGATTGAGAGGGGAAAGGTATAGTGGGACCATAGAAGATTGAGAGGGGAAAGGTATGGTGAACTTTCCCCCCTCAATCTTCTATGGCCCCACCATAACCTAAAAATGAAGACACTTGGGTAAAAAAATTAATTAACATTTTTTTGAGTTTGTTAATTGCTGTATTTTAATTGCGTTACAAACTTTTTATTTACTGATTGTTTTTATTAAATTTACTTTAATTAATAATATTGAAAATGGCTATTATTTGGAATGTTGCGCAATTTATTGTATTTAAATTTATTATTTTTGTCTTAAATTTGACAAATCATAAGTTTCATAAATTAGAAAATTGATTAATAAGTTAATTGAATTTTCATATTTTAAGAAAAAGTTATTGTAATTTGATTTTAATTTTTTTATTCTGAGAAGAAGATTTGAAAAATTATTTCATTTTGAAATTTCCAAATATGAATTCTAAATTTTTCCAATAAACTAATTGCTCATCTTTTTGCTCAAATCTCCAAAACAATAAATTTCAAAACAAAAAAATTCAAAAAATATAAATTTCCAAAGCGGTAAAATTTCGTTAACAGTAAATTTTCCTTTTTCCCCATTGCAATATAATTTATTTCACCAATTGCATGTTTCCATTGAATTCGTTTCGTAACGGTGTGAGTTAAACGTGTATCTCCAGTACAAAGGACTTCAGCGCTACAGCGTGGGAAGAAAAGAGAAAATGGTTCTTAGGTTTAGCGAGAAAAGAGCGAAATGATGCAACTAGGGTAAATTACGAATTATCGGTCAGTTCCACATCTTCGGTCATATAAGAAAAAACAATATTATAATTGTTATTTTATCTTTATTGGTATCCATGATACCTGCAAATAAAATAACAATTATAATATCGTTTTTTCTTACATGACCGAAGATGTGAAACTGACCGATAATTCGCAATGTACCCTAATATAATGTATTTAACTAAATAGCAATATAGTAATAATAAAACTAAACCTAATAAATGTAATTTAAACTCTTCAATTGGAAATAAGAAACATAATATTTTGTAAAAGAAATAAATTCTGAAACCAAAAAGAAATAGTAACTTTAGAAAATATTTATAAATGTTAATATTTTTTTCCATTAACGTGTTCCCTGTTAAAAATATTGTGTTATTTTTTAGTAAATTTACATTGTTCAGTCAATATCATTTTTTATTCGTAATTTTTAAATTATTTTCAATATGCTAAAATAGGGTTAACTCCAAGTTAACGGACGGTTCCGCATATATGATCATATAAAAAAAATATAATAGAGGCTAAATAAAAAAGAATTATATATGACCGGAAAATGTAGAACTGTCTATTAACTCGTCACTTAACACCATTAAATATTATAAGCTACCAATATATTGACACAAATAAAGTTTTATAAACAAACAAAGTTAAATTTTCATTAACAAATAAAAACTCTATACAATAACCTATTTCTTATTTAAATACCGGTACCGATACCTTTTTCTAAGACAATACCTCCATTTCAATCCATTATCTAAATGTAATTAAATTATTTTAACTCATTAAAGTTGCTTTGTATTTTCGCATCGCATTTAAATAGTTCTTAATTAAGTCTTTCTTTTTACATTAATTAAAATTTACAATCTTTATTTGATGAATAGCAATACTTTTAACCACCATTCAATTATTTATTCAATTAATTTAATTAATTTATATTTACCTTTTATATACAATATAAAATATATTCATTTAATATAATTTTCCTTTTCACAGTAAAGATTCAAATTACTTAAAATATCCTCTCTATAACAGTATTTTTTATTTTTTAGTTAAATAAGGTTATTGCTTATAAACGGAATATTTTAATGCGTCTCTCCAAGCCTCTATATATATCCATTAATTTTATTAATAGTTTTTATCTACGATTATTTATTGTGTAATTAGAGTCAATATAAACGTAGTATCTTGACTGTGAACTGTTGTATCAGTAGCGGCCTGCACATGAAATATCGCTTGTTTGCAGGAATAACGTCATAAACATAAAAACATATATTTTGAATTACCCATATAGACTTATGATTCTTAAAATGCTGATTATTTTGGTAAATATTTCATAATTGTAGCTCTAAAATGTACCGCTAGAGAGGCTAAATGTCCTAACGATATACCATTAAATGTACGTAACACACAGGTACTAAAATGCCTCTCCTGAAAAATAGCTTTGTTGTAGTTGTGACAGTGTTGTCGCAAACAAGCGATATATGGTTTGAAATAATACTAACCATATTAATGAGTATTACAATATCCTTTCTTGATCCATACTCCTCCATGCCTCCTTTTTATGCCCCCTCAATTCCTCCATACCCCCCATCCCTCCACAATGCGCCACACTTCAAATAGGAAGTGGAGGTTAAAACCATTATGAGTTTTTCCCACAGTCTATGGGGAAAATATTGGGGGCAAATGTTGTGGTGGGGGGCGATATGAACGGAGAGGGGGGGGGGAGGTGTAACTTTCGTAACTATCTACTCCGTATTTTATGTTACGGTACTCTGTGTGGCGATGAGACGATAACACTAGTGAGATAAGAGATAAGCTATCAGTGAGAAAATCTAATCTTAAAGAGGCAACTTGCATCCCTAATAAATTAGAGAAATGAAAGCGGTTATGGTTATCCCGTTAAACGGGGTTGAAACTTTTTATAGGGTTGAAATAGAGTTGACATTTTTTATAAGGTTGATCAGGGTTGGCTTTTTATAGGGTTGAAATGGAGTTGACATATTTTATAGGGTAAATGGGGTCTAACCGTCTACATTGTTTTATGATGAATTATGCGAAATTATGATCTTCGGAGACAATTAAAGATTAACCATAAATAATGATTAATGGTATTTTACAGATTGGAATCTTAGAATTATGGGAATATTTAAAAAAAGTATCATAAATTTATTTGCATACACTGTATAAGAATATATTTTGCATGTGAATATACCTAAAGTCAATACCCAATTTTCCCTGATTGGTATTAGTGAGCTAAATTAAGGGAAAATAGATTGAAATTAAGTTAACATATCTACAGGGTAAGTTCCGAGTTATAGACGGATCCACATTATCGATCAAAGGAAAAAATATAAAATAAATAGTTATGTAAATGATAATTATCATAGTTTTTCCTTACGTGATCGATAATGAGACACCGACCGATAACTCGCACCTTTCCTCAATGTTAACACAAAAAAATCACTTACTTAATATGATAATGGAAATATTTGTCCTTTTTTATTTTCAAAAAATTCCCATTCCTGCCCAATTCCCATCCCTCCTTAATTCCCATTTCTTCCTAATTCCCATTCCTGCCCAATTCCCAGTTCTTCCCAATTCCCATTCCTTTCTAATTTCCACTCTCTTTTTCAGTCACAATGTCTACCAATCAGACCTGGGAGTTGGAGCAGATGGATCGCAGGTACTCCATCCCGCCATCGGAGTTACGGAGCAGCGGAAAATTCTCCCACGCACCTCGTATGTATTTTTTTTTTACTTTTGACTATTTTTCTACTTTCCAAAAAGATGCAAAACTTCTTAATTATGTATAAACATAATGGAATTTAGAGTCTAAATAATTAGTATCCATGATACCAGCAGGCATCATGGATACCAACTAAAATAAAAGTTAAATAGTCAACACTATATATTTAATACGTGATCGAAAACGCAATAACGTTTTAATCTTTTCTCACACGATTGAAATATGATTGGTAACTCACTTCACTTATCCCCCGTAACAGCGCCTTTGGACCGGACGATGACGGAAGACCTTCACGCGTGGTCCATTTACCGCCAGAACCTCAACACGGACTTCACAGACTCTGCACTGGGGAGTAACGATAAGAGTCCACTGCCTTATGGCAACTTCCTCCTGAAGGAGGCAACGGTGCAGGCCATTCTCAACAACCCTAGGTGAGGGCTATGTAGTGAACTAGTAGTGCTAGGTGATGGGGCTATGTTGTGAACTACTAAACTTAGTACTAGGTGAGGGGGCTATGTAGTGAACTAGTAGTACTAGGTGAGGGGCTATGTAGTGAACTAGTAGTACTAGGTGAGGGGGCTATGTTGTGAACTACTAAACTTAGTACTAGGTGAGGGGGCTATGTAGTGAACTAGTAGTACTAGGTGAGGGGCTATGTAGTGAACTAGTAGTACTAGGTGAGGGGGCTATGTTGTGAACTACTAAACTTAGTACTAGGTGAGGGGGCTATGTAGTGAACTAGTAGTACTAGGTGAGGGGGCTATGTAGTGAACTAGTAGTACTAGGTGAGGGGTGCTATGTAGTGAACTACTAAGCTTAGTACTAGGTAAGGTAGGCTAGGTTATAAAAATATACTAGGTACTCAAGTTGAACCTTATCATTCCTAGGGGGATGGGGGTACCTAAGTTGGGGGTGTTTGCTGGGTTCATACTACTATTTTTATCACCAACTCTGATAAAGTGGAGGTTACACTCGATCATTTGATTAGGCTAACAGTACTCGGAAAGTGGGTGTTAGGTCAGATAGATTCATGACCTCTGTTAAAAAGCACTTACCGATTACTGTTATGTTCCTCTAAGCTGCGTCCACATTGACAATCTTTTTGCTTAGTGATGCATCTAAAATTCAACATAAAGAATGTATAAAAGAATGACATCGTTTTTGAAACTTATCAGAACATGTTTTATCTTGTCAGAACATGTTTTATCTTGTCAGGACATGTTTTATCTTGTCAGAACATTTTTTATCTTGTCAGAACATGTTTTATCTTATCAGAACATGTTTTATCTTGTCAGAACATGTTTGAACTTGTCAGAACTTGTTTGAACTTTTCAGAACATGTTTGAACTTGTCAGAACATGTTTGAACTTTTTCAGAACATGTTTGAACTGGTCAGAACATGTTTGAACTTGTCAGAACATGTTTGAACTTGTCAGATCATGTTTGAACTTGTCAGAACATGTTTGAACTTGTCAGAACATGTTTGAACTTGTCAGATCATGTTTGAACTGATCAGATCAAGTATGAGTTAACATACGTCCAAATTACATCTAAATTACATCAATTAGGGACACTTTATAATACTCGGATACTCAAATACTCTCACAGTACTCGGATAGTGGGTGTTAACATATCTCATGCTAGGTAAATCAGATAATTTAAAAAGTAAAATTGTTTCGTTACATAACCGAGTACGGTGAGTGTCTGAGTACAGGACGCTACTCTAAGTTACGTCCGAGCTCTTTGTCTTTTAATTCGATCTACATCGAAAACCTACGTCTATAATGTCGTTCTTTTTATCGTAATATTTCATTGGTGATGAATATCTTATATTCAAATACAATATTATATAATAAATTAACTGTAAAAGATTAAGATTGAATGATAGCTAATTTGTATTAAACATTTTGACTATCAAAAAATATACGGAACTATCGAAAAACTATCAGAATGAATATTTCTTCAGTATGAAGTTTATGAGTTAGATTTGTCTACCTTTATATTTATTAGGATTTTCTTTTAAAAAATACCCATAAGATTTAGTATTCACCCACATTTTCCCCACAGATACGCCCCAAAAAGCGAATTAGGGTCCAACATGTACACATACCTGAAATTCGGTCTCCCCCGAGTGTTTCCCCCAAACCCCCATGAGGGTAGCACGGGGTACGAATCCAGTGATGATGGGGGGAGGGGCCGGGTCAACAGAGGGACACTGGGACAAGGGGACAAGTTCTCGAGAAGCAAAAGCAACCCGGACCTCCTGAATGCCCGGGATTTTGCCTCACCCGATATTGATATGAGGGACAGAAGAAGACCTAAGGTTGGTTAATGGATTATTAATAGCTAAAAGTTAAATATAATTCATGATATAGAAATTTTAATCAAACATAAATAAATCGGTTACATGATTTTTTGAAATTTTAAATACACCTACATCTCTCATATCGTAACATTCGTTTATCTTTTTTTTATGGAACAAAAGATTAGCACATTTTCCCATGTAACATAAATGAATTAATTTCAAAATAACTACATCATTTTATTATTCAAGACTATATTCTTTAAACTTTCACAGAGTTCGAGTGAAGCCAACCTGCTGGCAGCAGACTTGGCCTACAACAGAAGAAACAGCAGGTCCCGTATGACTGGCTCGCAGATGTCACTCATATCAAAACAGTCAAGAAAATCCAGACAAAATGGAGCCATATTCAACCAGGTGACTTTTAAATCATTTCTCCACATCATATAAGTACCGTTCTCTGTGGAAAACCGTACTAGATTTTACCTTTACCCGTACATTGAGGCTGGCCTTATTTTGGGACAGCAATCTGTAGATGTGGCACATCAGCAAAGTTAAAGTTTAGCACCGTATACGGGTTAAACCACCTTATACAAATCACACACACACTGTATTTTTGTATTCACTCCTTCTTTTTCACTTGAATATCACATTTTACAACCACAAGAATGGGAATTAGAATGAATTTTTCGGCACCTGTCGACCAAATAAAAATAATACAGTTAATACCCTAGAGGGGCTGTTGGACACCATCACCGTCATCTGGACTAGCAAACCGTAAGGTTCATCTTTTAAATTTATCGCTGTTCCGAATAAACGAGCTTTTTATATATTTTAAAGCGATTTCATTTGATGACGGAGGTTCTAGTAAAAACAATAAGATGGCAAGAAACCACACAAGTCCTCTCTTAATCATAATCTCTAACGAAAATAAACAAATTATACCAAACGGAAAAGTAACCTGAAGAAGACAATTTCAAATTTTTTCATCACACATATACAGTATGTCCACAAAAAATACTCTATTCTGAAATTAAATAAGGTTTCTATCAGTAGAAATATATTTATGTTAGTCTGTATCTTTAATACAAGGTTTTTATAATAGTCATTCATTATTGAGCTTGCAAATTCTAGTGAAAAAACTAATCACTATTATTTGCTAGCATAAAAATGAATGAATACTGAATAGTTATAACAACCCTGTATTAAACATATAGACTACCTACTAGGTATATGAATATATATCTATTTATAGAAAGCTTATATAATTTTAAAATAGTGTGTACTTTTTTGTGAGAAATACTGGGACAAACCACTCTAAAATCTTTAAATTTCAACTGCTGCGAATAAATTCTACACTGGAAAATTAGGTATCAAAGGTAACGAATCAAAGCAAATCAAATTAGCTGACTCACCTAAAAAAACACTGGAAAGAAACACAGATTCTTAACGTCTCAACCAATCTTTATTTTGTGTTTGACTGTGGGAAACAGGGCTCTATTCTTTCACCTATACTATGCAACATGTTTTTTCACGACCTTACGTCGAAAAAATAATTATATCAAAATTAGCACACCATTAGCAACATAGGGACACAAAATGCTAATATCTCCATGACTCTTGAAAAATAATTTCTAAAGAACGAAAATCAATGAAACATCTGGAGAATATTCAAAAGTAACTATATATTTGATATATCAGATTACCAGAATTTGCACTCATTAATGTAATTCCTTACCCCATTAGAATCATATTCGTCATCATACAGCACCATTCTTAATATGAAGCTGTTCATAATCTTGAATCTGTTTGCTGCTATGTTGATTAAATACTATTGAAATGATGGTTTCCTCACGCAAATTTTTCCCGCCAATATGTATAATAAGAAATTTATTCAAAAACTATCTTGAAAGTAATGCAGCAACATTGTACTAAATATAATTTCGCTAAACTATTAGTCAAATGTTTATAACAGTTAAAATGGTTAAAACAGTTAAAATGGTTTAAGCACTTTGAGCTTAGTGTTGTGAAACATTAAAATCTAGTATGTGAAAAGATTCAACATGTTGGATAATTGTATGTCAAATGTAGAATCGTAAGCTAAATCATGCATAGTTTTAGAGAAAGGTGATCATGTATAAGTTTTGACATACAATATTGCATATGAGTAATTTCTTGAGTAACATTAATAAAATTACAAAAACTTAATTTCCGTGTCTATATATCAAAACCCAGCACTTTTCAAGTTGACAAACCTCATGAGATTGACGATAATATTCGAGTTTGATGAATTTGTAGCAGCTTTTAAATACATATTGAAAATCTCTTTCACACATTCAGTTATTTTACATTAAACCCATTGAACGCATAACACTTCAAGGAATACTGTTCGCAACAAGTCTTCTCACTGAACCAAGATCAGCTTTATTAACATTGCAGAACCAATATTGAAAGTCGCTCTACACCAAACAATCCTGTATCCACTTTTATCTAAGATTTATTTTTTAATATTTATAAAATAAATCTGTTTTGATAGGGGCAAAGACATTGTGTAGTTACTGTTAACTAGAAACAAGACCACTATCATCAATAGCCCAGTACCTGCTCGATGACGAGAGTTTGATAGTGTGGACGAAAAAGATTTGAGGAAATGCTTGATAATTTAGATTTTAAACGTAGCTCAATGAGGATTTTCCACTATAGAATCATACAATACATGAAAAATATTATGAAAAGCTAAGTAAACTGTTCGTAGGCATGTTCTATGACTGCTAAAAGAGTGATTGACATGCATCCGTTACGAATTAACTGACAACAGCCGCAGTTTTTGATTTGTAAAATCATCAACACTTTAAAATCGGTTACTCAAAATTGATAATCATAATTAATTTATAAGTAACGGGTTTAACGTCTGCTTTGGAACCAAAGGCCATATTGCTGATGTCAAAATGGGATTAAATGCAAGTAAAAAGCAATCAGTCGAAGAAGAAGCAGTCAGTGGCTATATAAACAAAGTCACCTACAACCGTCGGTGACAATGTTCAATTGCTCATGAATGCAGTAAAGCTACTCCGTGGATGCAGGCACTGATAAGGATGTGACTAAAATGGACACAAGCACCGGTGGCTGCACTCACGGATGAAACAGGGAAATGAAGAGATGATAGTCAATGCAGCCTACGAGTCTACCCAACACAAAAATCTAAGAACTCGTAGTTGAAGAGCATAACCCTAGCGCTATCTTCTAAAACTGCAAGTAGCGTATAAAAAAAAGAGATAAACATGGTAAAAATGAAAAAGAAAAACAATACATAATCCAAATTACAACAGTTCGAGGCCCAGGGCACGCTACTCCCCCTTCTCTTCCATTCACCACAGACAGCTTCAGGATAGTTAAAAATAACTTAAATGTTATATTTAATCAAGACCAATATATTATATCCTCCGTAAAATCAAGACAAAGTATTAGTTCACATGTTTCCTATCCATACTGTATAGTCCTCGTTGTGGCCTCCACTGAGTCGCGACAACTGTTCGTTTTTCACGCATTTGGGGAGGAATGACCAAAAACAAGAAGTTAGTGATAAATACACAAGATAGGAACATGAACAATGAAGAAAAACAGGGAATCCACATGTTGAGGCCCGGTTTGCATACACTAATTATGATGTGTTTTGTACAATTTAAGCAATAGTCTTTAACAAGTTGCTCTCTACTTTCATTCACAAAATTTGAAAGTTTCGAACAATTCGAGACAAAAAAAATGCTAATATAATTAGGTACTACATTTTCCAAGAAATATTTGCTTACGTTTTACATAATATAGTGATGATTAGTTAGTTTCTATACATATATCTATAATATATTAATCAATTAATGGTTTCAGATATTATATGAACGTAGGGTGAGTTCCAAATCATTGGACGGTACCAAGTTAACGATTATAAAAGAAAATGTACATAATAATAAATATTTAGCTTTAATTATTTTTTATAGGTTTTTCCCCTCAAATGATCGAAAATGTGGAACGGTGCAATGATTTGGAACTTACCCTACTTCTTTCAATGCTATAGGAGTATATCATAATTTAACATATAAAACTTATAGAAATGTCTCATGAAATTATATTATTTCACATTGTGCTAAAATACAATAAGTGATAAAGTAGTTTACCCTGAGCGTGTCGTTTTCTTTGAATCATAGAAAACGATTTTTGGGGACTCTAACTTATTTATACATACAACTGAGAAATATCACCTTAATACATTGTAAATATCACCTTAATACATTGCAAATATCACCTTAATACATTGCAAATATCACCTTAATACATTGCAAATATCACCTTAATACATTGCAAATATCACCTTAATACATTGCAAATATCACCTTAATACATTGCAAATATCACCTTAATACATTGCAAATATCACCTTAATACATTGCAAATATCACCTTAATACATTGCAAATATCACCTTAATACATTGCAAATATCACCTTAATACATTGCAAATATCACCTTAATACATTGCAAATATCACCTTAATACATTGCAAATATCAGTTAAAAATATTACAAAAATCGCTCTTGAAATATTTAATAAATATCACTCATAAAATATTATTAATCTCTCAACATTACAAATATCGCTAACAAAATATTATAAATAAAACACATATCGCTTATAAATAATAAAAATATCGTACATAAAAAAAATTTAATATTGCTCATAATGTATTACAAATATCGCTCATAAAAATACTATTATCGCTCATAAAATAAATTGCTCATAAAATAAAAAATTACTCCTACAATAATTCCAATACTGTTCATAAAATAAATATTGTTTTGAGAATAAGAATATCGATTCACTCACCTTAACTCTCTTTTCACTAACCGTAAGTCTCGTTTCACTCACCGTAACTCTCGTTTCACTCACCGTTACTCTCATTTCACTCACCGTAACTCTCGTTTCAATCACCGTAACTCTCGTTTAATTCAATCACCGAATTCTCTTTTCACTCACCGTAACTCTCGTTTTACTCACCGTAACTCTCGTTTCACTCACCGTAAGATCGTTTCACTCACCGTAAATCTCGTTTCACTCGTTGTAACTCTCGTTTCACTCACCGTAACTCTTGTTTCACTCATCGTAACTCTCGTTTCACTCACCGTAACTCTCGTTTAACTCATCGTAACTCTCATTTCACTCATCGTAACTCTCGTTTCACTCATCGTAACTCTCGTTTCACTCGTCGTAACTCTCGTTTCACTCGTCGTAACTCTCGTTTCACTCACCTTAACTCTCGTTTCACTTACCGTAACTCTCGTTTCACTCACCGTAACTCTTGTTTCACTACGTAATATGACATACGATCCAGACGAGTCAATTCCCGTCAGTCCTTTTCAGAGTTTCGTGCCGGTAACACGGAATGTGCGTAGCGCCGATACCGTCACGCGACCTCAGTCGATACAGTGTGTCTGCGATACGAACTGTCCACGCTGTGGTGTAACTATTATTAAAACGCTGACCCTTTGTACGATAAACTGTGATTATTAGTGTGACATAAAGACTTTTAACGGGTTGTAATCGGAGAAAAAAACGAGAAAGTTGCGTAATAGTGAGACTATATTATAATCAAAAACTGTTATGTGAAATAATCTTCATTCTACCTGATGCTTTTTTCCGTTACGGTGATATAGTAAATAATACACATGCCTTATTAGCGATCTTCAGCAAACAATGACTATTCTATTTATGTTTGCGCGGACAGAAAACAAGTGAAGAATGACAGAAAATATCCGCCTGCGGCCGGTAAATGCCCAGACAAATCACGGCACTAATTCAATAATGTTACCGAACAGAACAGCCTCTTTCATGGTGCCCGGTCATACCCGGTACCCTCGGATAGTCCCATTACAGCGAAGTCTCTCTCACGTACAAAATCTAAATCACTCCAGTCCATATCAACTGCAAATTCATAGACCCAAAAAAAGTGATAGTCTGCGTCTGAGCAGCGATCGTAAAACGAGTAATAATAAGCAAAACAGATTTCAGAACAGGGCCAAAGTACGTAAAAAACGATCACAGGTCCAGCTAAATAACAGCAATGATAGTAATGAGGACGTAGCAACGCAATTGCCCGGTGGGTATGCGTTGCCAAGACTAGTGGGCTCTAAATGTGCCAATGGCTATTCCATTCAAAGCCAACCTCTCCTAGCCTCGAATTCATTTAGTAGTAACCATTCGTATCTGTCAATGAGCAACACAAAACTTATCAGGAATATGTCTTCAGCAGAGTTCGATAACCACCGCAAAACTACCTTATACCGAGGGTACTCCAGTTCATTTCTAAGTCATCACCCGAATCCCCCGCGGGTTACTAACAAATCACCAACATCCACCCGCCATAGATCAAATAGTCAACTGAGGTATTCGCCTAAGAACAATATATCCAAAAAAATTGAAAATAAGCGACTCAATTCACCGATGTTCACTGAAACAAGCAATTTAAATCATAATCGAATGATGAACATTGGATTACATTACCGATCAAATACAAACTCAATGGTTAAACATGAAAATAAAAGCTACCATTTATCTGACTCTCATTTGAACCAACTGACAAGATCTTTACCACATGATTCATCAAATACCCCAATTAAAAACTATCTAAATTCTTCACCTTCTAAGCCTGTCATGAAACAATATTCTTTCAAACCTACTCCATTCATATCTGATATCGAAGAAAGAGAGAAAGAAATTCAAAATTCATACACTCGAATTAATTATTTCAAACCTCTTCCTATAATTCCTATCGAAGATCATAGATCTATAAGTCCATATCAACCGACTGTTGATTACGATGATACCACCACCCTTCACCAATCACAAGAATTCCAACCCGCTCATATCTTCCATCATGCTCCTTATTCCACTGAGCCAACACTCTATGGAAGGGAGGAACCTCTATCAGCCTCATCACCCAATTTACTTCTTCAAAGTCACTCTTCCGCCCAATCTACGCCCAACTCTTCTTCTCCCATTCCTCAACTCTCGCCAACCACCGCATCTAAACTTCCCACTCTTCCGCAACACCCTCCCACCTCTCCTTATTACACATCTCTCGCTCGCCTACAGCCCCCGGACGGTGCGGTCTTCCGAGAGCCCCCCATGCTCAACGACAAGCTCTTCCCCCGTGATGCTGCCTGGACAGAGGATGGGATTGGGATTTCCGGGACTCTTGGTCCTGGCACTATGAACAGTCTTCATGGAACTAAAGGCCCGCATCTTCAGGTCAGGGGCCTGATCTACGATAGAAGATCTTCAAAGGAGAAGTCCATCTTACTTGATGGAATCAGTATGGAGGTGAAAGGAGGGGAAATTCTCGCAGTCATGGCTACAGACGGTGAGTAATTAATGTTTAACATAATTTTAAGTTGATTTAACCTTTTTTAAAATAAAGGATATTTTGATTTAATTAATAGTGTAAGTTATAACTAAAATATCAATTTACGAAATCTAGATTCATTACAATCCCATAAATTTTGATAGAATATTTCTAAACAGTATTAAAATAGAGCAAGCAATAAATCAACCCCGATGAAACATTCCACTAAGGAATGTATTCTCACAAAATCTATACTTTAAAAGCACAGTGCGATATATTCTATACCTACATAGTTTATCTTTTTCCATTGATTCATTCCCACGCTTTCCATCATACATTTATCACCTGTCCACTGTGTATTAACTTATTTTCATGACCCATTAAATCATGTGTTATTAGTAACACCATATATCTTGCTCGGCGGTTTTCTACTTCCCACACCTCTATCATTTTCTCCCCTTTTGACGCAAGAAAACAATTCTGTCCTTGTTATTAAACTCTGATTTGTTCAGTCGATAACGTCTTTGAGATAGACGGCCGCGATTCTTTCTCGGTGATATACAACGAGTGTGTCTATATATGTAACAGATGGTTACTAATATGAAAACTGTGGGGATTAGGTTGACTCTTGAACATTGGAAGTTTTCGGAATGTGCTATGAAATCATCGACTTGGTGTCAAAGTGACAAAACAGATAATTTGAAATCTAAAAACACTCTAAAACTAATGATTTTGTTAGTTAGTGAATAATTCTTAATAATGATTTTTTTACTAGTTAGCATTAACAACCAATCAGAGTTCAATCAGCATCAGTGAAATTATCACTAAAAAACTATTCCAATCAAATAAATTACCTTTCCAAAGCTACCTAACCGAAAATTATAGAATTGGTTCATTTGAAAAATAGTCTCTACGACTACCTACCTAACTATTAGGCAACTAGTAACTGCTAGTTTGCGACTAGTGAGACGAGTACTTGATAGATAAACTGTACGCTTTAACGCTAGATATCAAAAGAAATAATAACTAGCAATTGTTTCTATAAGCTACTGATGAAGCCGTTAAACCTAGAAAGAAGTATCGATACCTGAACTAAGTTATCATTTTATTACAGTTCGAAAAAAAATATTCTTTCACAATAAAATATACCATTTTCAATCTAATTTTCTTTCATTATATGAAATGTTATCCTACAAATTATAGATTTGGTTATTATCGATACAGTGAAATGGATAAAGTCATTGTCTTATAGCTGTCCTATCCGTAATAGCGGCATGGTTTTTGCAGTCACTACAAGTCGTTCCTCGCGCCTTTTTTTAACAGATTATGTTAGAAGAGCTACCTAGTATGTTACTGGAGCACACTACTGTTGAACATATGTCAGGTTACACATCTAGCCATCTTGCTCGTCATTAGTGTTTATGATGTTATGTACTGAGTGATATCGCATACGTTCCTTAACTAGGTACTATTTAATCTTGGAGAAAGTTTTAGAAAAGATGTCAGATAAATATCAGTTATTATATCTACCTAATCTGTACATCTTGTAAGGTTTTAAGTAACATAAATCTTCCAAAATTCAATATAATTTCGAAATTATTATTCCTTGAATGCCTAGTTTTAAATATTTCCGTAGTGAGATTTTAGAGAAAATCATCGCCGCCAATGCTGATGTCATAATAGTACATCCGGTAGATTCAAGCTGGTAACCTCTGATTATGCTTTAATTTATCTTTGCATTTATCTAATCAATCATATATTAAATAGAATTAAATATACTACTTTAACGTATTTACTTCGCTTTACCGGCGTCATCTCATTGAACTATTTGAGGAAGTGAATGATACCTATCTTGGCTGATCACCGAAAGTCGTGCATGTAGAATTTTTTGCGCAAGGAATTTAGTATTGTTTGAAAGATCAGTAGCAAAGTTTAGCGTATTGGAACGAAATTCAGACTGTTAAAGATGGTTAAACACAGCTACTCTAGCGATGTGCTAAACCGTACCTTTCTGTTCTGATTTTAGGTAAGAATGTGAGTGTTCTTTTCTTTTTCAAATTGTTACCGGGTTTCCAGGTTGCTTGTTAGTCTGCTCGTTCTGAATTTATTCAGAGCAAAGCTACTTCTCACACTCTAATTTTAAAGTAATAGTAATCATTTATATGTAGATCTCCTGTTATGTAAAGATTATATTGTAGCTGTAGAAACATTATATAATACTATGAGATGTCAGAGAGTCAAATTAATTATTAAAATTATTATTTTTCGGTACAAGTCATACGAATGATTTAGTTTTTATAAAATTATTGACATTTCGTTAGGTTCTTGTCTACGTACAAAAATATAGCAATGTAACTATCATTTCCAATATTTCTTCGCAAATTCTTAGATTTTGCCTTTTATTTGCACTATTTTAATTGCCTATTTATAACACAGATTAAAACATACATACTGTAAGATGTTTATGTGGTAAATCTGTAAGGTTGCATCCACACGGAAAAATATAAACTATGTGCTATTTTTTTATATTGAATTCTCATGCATTTAGAGCATTGAAGATAGTTAAGACAATCGAATAAATGACATTATTCACTCTATTGTTTCTTTTATTCCCATTGCTCTGTGGGCACTTCACACCAAACTCTCTAGAATTTTACCTACCGTGTGTAGGTAGTTGAAAACATGTCATTTTTATTCAAATTGTAATGCTTTGTTTTGGAATCTAATGACATGCATTGTTGTTTTTCTCTGTTTGACCTAAATTTAATGTTGCTTTCCTTTCCTGCAAATAATGAATGTGTTTGCACTAATATATACATTATGCCCAATTTACTCAAGCAACAATGAGGGAAGTAGTATACAGGGTAATTCATACGGCAGCCACAAGAATAGGTACCTAGTACCTACGCTTTCTTGCTTGCTATCTACAAATGATATTAGCTATAGAATGTAGAGGCGGAAATAATGTTTTCATTTATTGTAAGAATGTGATTTCTATATATTTTTTAATATATCATTCCGAGATATCTCGATTCCATTGTTTGATAACAATTGAATTATAATAATGGTCATTCAATTAAATCATCATAATTGTGATCTTTAGATGCATATTCAATGATATCATTTACTTAGTATATTAAATTTCTCATTCAGTTACAGGTGCCTAGACTGTTTCTCATTCAGTTTACAGGTGTCTAGACTCTGTTTCTCATTCAGTTTACAGGTGTCTAGACTCTGTTTCTCATTCAGTTTACAGGTGTCTAGATTCTGTTTCTCATTCAGTTTACAGGTGTCTAGATTCTGTTTCTCATTCAGTTTACAGGTGTCTAGATTCTGTTTCTCATTCAGTTTACAGGTGCCTAGACTCTGTTTCTCATTCAGTTTACAGGTGCCTAGACTCTGTTTCTCATTCAGTTTACAGGTGTCTAGATTCTGTTTCTCATTTAGTTTACAGGTGCCTAGACTCTGTTTCTCATTCAGTTACAGGTGCCTAGACTGTTTCTCATTCAGTTTACAGGTGCCTAGACTCTGTTTCTCATTCAGTTTACAGGTGTCTAGATTCTGTTTCTCATTTAGTTTACAGGTGCCTAGACTCTGTTTCTCATTCAGTTACAGGTGCCTAGACTGTTTCTCATTCAGTTACAGGTGCCTAGACTGTTTCTCATTCAGTTACAGGTGCCTAGACTGTTTCTCATTAATCCTTTAAGCCTCATTACGGTTTACCATCACTATTCTTTTCAATTGCTTTCGTTTATTTATTTAACTGTCGAGTACGTGCCATTCAGACGATTGTTAATGACAGTTATATGCACATATTTAAATATAAATTCGTCTAGCAGTCCTCATATATTTTATATGCTATTTAACATAAGAATTTGTTAACTTTTATACTTGAATGGCCGCTAACTTTCAGTTTTATTCTGATTTCTTTCAGAAAAATCAACCAAAATGAAAGATTTTTTTCTACAAATGGTGTTCTTTTATATCTTAAAACAATTTGAATATAAACTGTTTTTCATTCACACTGACTTTAATCGTTTGCTACGGTGATAAAATTAGTTTCCAATGTTTTTATTACCGTTTAAACTGACTTTATTATACACATTATTATTTAACAAGGGGAAAATTACCCCCTGTGAATTATAGTTATTTATTCTGCTATGTTACATGACATGATATTTATTAGAGAATATGCTGTACCTATTACTGAATATACTGTACCTATTACTGAATATGCTGTACCTATTACTCAATATGCTGTACCTATTACTGAATATGTTGTACCTATTACTGAATATGTTGTACCTATTACTGAATATGTAGTACCTATTACTGAATATGTTGTACCTATTACTGAATATGTTGTACCTATTACTGAATATGTTGTACCTATTACATAATGTGTTGTACCTATTACTGAATATGTTGTACCTATTACTGAATATGCTGTATCTATTACTGAATATGCTGTACCTATTACCTGTACAGTGTAAATTCTGTACATAGTCAGGAAACCTCTGCTTTCTTCTCGAATTGTGGAAAAATGGATGATGTGGTACCAGGCCTTATAACCTGGTCTCCAGGTCAATGGAAGAGAGTAAAATTCTCTGATGAGTCCAGTTTTACTTATTTTCAACTTCGCGCCTTTACGTGTGGAGGCAGGCACCCTATAGTATCTTTCAACCCGGACTGTCTTCTTCCTAAAGAAGAATATCAAGGCATCAATTGGTCCAATTCTTGTCTTGCATGGTAGGATCAACAGCAAAGATTGTCTGAACATTTTAGGCGACCATGTCCATCCAATGTGCCAAACTATGTTACCTGAGGTGACTCTATTTTCCAAGACCATAATGCTGTGATTCACACTGCCCTATCAGTTACAATTGGTAGGAAGAGCATGAAATGAGCTGACACTTGGAATGGGCCCTCGAATCACCGGTTCTCACCATTTAGCATTTGTGGAGTATACCCGAGTGACAAGCTAGGAATTGCTACCCTAGAAGATTTTGATGGAAGAGTGACTGAAAATTTCCGTGGAAGATGTCAAAAATCTTTTTGATTCCTTTCTAAGATGTTTTGAAGGATAATGGAGTCTAACTCCATATTAAATAATGCCTCTACAAATTTAACAAGTGTTCCAATTATTTACTCCAACCCCCGTACATGCTACCTCACATACTTTACATGCTATTCCACACAGTGACAAAGACTAATCTAGTGACGGTTAATCTCGGTTTAGGAGGTTAACCTCTAACCTCTGAGGTTAGTACGGATTAACCACTTCATCTCAAGTGTATCTATTCACTAGGTAGGAATACTAACCACCTCATCTCAGGTGTATCTACTCACTAGGCAGGAATAAGTATAAGATGTTCTAATGCCATACATTAGGTATTTGACGCTAAGGTTTATAATATTATTTCCATATTACTGGAGGAATGAGGCGGAAGATTGGCTCTATTCTTAACCTGACCTTAAAATGTTATGATTAATAGTTTCTGTAGCTCTATTTTATTGGGCGAAAAATCATCAGTAAAAATTAGTATGTTTAAGTTGTTGAAAAATTATTAGTAATTTTATTTGTTATATAAAATAAAAGTCATTAATATTTTTATATATTCATTAATTGAAAAAATATTATTAATTTCTTTATGTTCAGCAAGGTGAAAAATTACTAGTAGTAAATTATCTGTATATTTTAAATATAAAATTAAATGTTGTATAAAAATAAAGTTTCTGCTTATAATTATTCAACTAGTATTTCCTACAATTAATAATACTTCATTATTATTTTCATTATAATTTCCTATTTGCTACACACAATCTATAGATGATCTACAAAGATCTTCCTTACACGGTGGTGATTTAAGATCACTTAGCATGAAATTATGGTATTATATGCATATACATCTCTAGTGAATCATATCATCCATTGCAAAGAATATATACTTTTTCCGTTAGATCGGTTTTATCCGCTTGAGCAGACTTGGATAGAATTATTATTATGCAAGTTGTAGAAAAGTATAGCCAATGGTAAAAAGATCATCTATATTATACATATAAAACAGAAATTCAATCGTTTTCTTTATAAATTTAAACAAAAATTAGATACAGACTATCGTCTTTCGTCGGACATGTTCGAATGAAAATCCCGACAATGATGTCTCAAATTATAATATTTTACGTTGAATTACGGTGTATGTTGAATTTTACTGTAATGGAAAATATTAGACGATTTTTTGTGACTCGGTTTATATGCGAATATAGTGTATTATATTTTATTTGATTTCGTTTTAACAATATGTTTTTATGTTTAAGTCAAGTAATATATTGAAAGATGTAAAATAAGTTATTTCTTCATATGCTAGTAAAACAATTTTTAATTTTTATCAGTTCAGTGAATTGATTTTCATTTTTATAAAGAAAGAAAAATTCTATAAAAATTATTCGAACCAAAAATAAACAAAATGTTTTTTTTTTCTTTTATTTTACATTTTTCTATTTTCCGGTTGAAATGAGTTGATATTTTGGAGTAAATCCTGTGAGAATGGTAACATTGTCAGTCATGATTGTGACAAGCATTGTTGTTATCATTGTTATTATTGCTAGGAGATGCGGTCAGGTTTTGGTCAGGGAAATTACGCGCATGAATGGCTGGTGCTTGATTGTGGAGTGATGAGGAACAAATGATGAGCAAAATGATGAGCAGAATGATGATTAGAATGAGCATTGACAGTATGAGAAAAAATTAGGAACAAAATAATGAGAAATGGTACAATATTAGCCTGTTACGGAAGGTTTCATATTCAACTCTGTAAGATTGTACCCAGTCTGCAGAATGTGGTAAGTGTTCCCCGAGATATCATCAAATCGTTGCTCTACTCTAAGTGAAAATATATGTTTAATATATATGGTAGAATAAAGAAAATTTATCCACTATACAGGGTACTTCTCTTACTCAGGACTCTTCATTCACTATGCAGGAGTTCTACTGTACATTTGAAATATTTCAGCTGAAACTACTGAACAACAGAGATATAATTTTCAACTTCTCTCCAAAACTGCACTGTATTTTCCACGCTACGATTCTCAGTTATTTGTGAATTAGGAACAATGGAGATCTGTTTCTATTTTTATCAACCAAAATGATTCATATTTTCAACAGTATGTTTCGACTTTGAAGAAAGTTATTAATGATAGCCAATGCAAATAGACAGCGCCATCAAACGGGCAGTCTTTGCATCAATTGACTGTGTGGTGTTTTGAATTATTTTGTGAAATATTCTTTATAGGTACAATTTACTGGAAAATATCTGTAACTTTGTTTGTACCGTTTTGAGTTATTTTCTATAGGAAAGACAAGCTCTTCCATAACGTTCAATACATGATTCCACTCCTTGAACCTAGGATACACTATAATTTTCTATGTAAATTCTCACAGGTCATTTCACCTATCAGTTCCAAACTGTTCTTTCCTTGCAACCTGGAAATTATTATTTTGACACGCTGTAATTTTCCTTTCAAGTCAATATGAATGGTCAAAAGAAACATAGTACATTGTTCTTGGTGTACCATTTTGGTACATGGTGTGCTGTATGATGTATATTGAACCATGCATTATTTGATATACATAGATATGCATAAATATACTTAAACTTTATATATATATTAATTAAGCCATGATTGAACGTGTATTGAAGAATAAAATTGCAGTATATACCATACATATGATGTAAAACTAACAAGTAAATTTATCTTGATAAATCACAGAAATATAAATTAAATTAGATAAGATTATTTTTATTTTGATGGATGAATCAATGTCGAGAGTTGAAAGATAATTAAAATTTTATCATTTTCTGTAAATTGATAGAAGCATCTTTTTGTAAAACAGTCATCGATGATTATACATTAGAATAATGCTGAGAAGGTTAAAACAATCATCTATCATGGTAAAAAAAATGCGTGCACTGAAAGAAAGGTTAAAATAACCATAAATCCTACCATCAAGTTACTATTTTATGACTAATTACACACAATGAATATCATGACATAACTCAATATTGCCTCTAGCCTCAATTTAATTTACTCTTTTCCACCACTTTTATAAATGTATTACCGTTCTGCCCCGTCATTACCGTAATCAGGACAACAAAGGCTCTCTCGAACCAGTTTGCTGTTATTTTTACCATCTGCCCGTTAGTGGGTAGGTAGGTGTAGGTCAACGTAGCGTGATGCCGTACGTCAGATTCTTAAAACCTTCCTCATACCCAGTCGTAAAATGATGTTTTGTAAGCTGTAAGCTATTCAAGAAAAATTAAATATATACAATACAATATTGGAAATCGAGTCCATATATAAGTTGATAATATCTATCTCCGGATGAAAGTTGAATATACGTTTAATATTGATTGTAATTTCAGACAATATCGTCAGGGTCCTTTTCATATATGTCTGACCAAAGCCAATATGCTGCATGTGTTATAAATTTATGATAAATAATGATTGGGTATTCGTCGAATCTTCTATCATCGTAGTTAGATAATCTTTTTTATCACCGATCGAATTTGCGACTAGTCATTCAGTGACATTTTCATTCTATATTTTGGTTAATAATACTTTATTTTTTTGTACCTTCACTTGAAAACATTTGCCCACCCTTTTCTTTTAATAAGAGTTTTATATTCCGCTATGTTCTTTTATATAGGTACTACAGTCTTGAATCATGTTTTTAGATTCACTTTATATATTTTTTATTAACTTATTCCATGAAGTTTTCTCTAATGAACATGTTCATTGTTCAGCGTACTGGACATAGGCATACCCAACAAACACCCCCCCCCCCCTCCCCCCTTCTAGATCTTGGTGGTTACTGGTTAGACACTTAATTCCGAAGGTAGATCGTGCTGGTAGGTAATAACGTATTCAAATTTTTTATGTTTTCACTTTCCCACAGTTCATAGACAACGGAAATTATGTATTCCTATCTATCATTTCATTAAATTTTGATGTCCAAACTGGTTATTCACTTAAGTGTGTGTACAATCAAAGAAAACTACACCCGTACTTCTTTCAAAGTTTACTAATTTCTCCAAAAAGAAACTTTACTAAATTAATTTCTTGTAGATATTTTGAAATGGTCTAGGTACACGATGACAAATTCATAAGATTTAAATAGGAAATTAGAGAGCTGTTATTTATGAAATCTTACGAAGACACTTTTCCCCAATAGTACCTACCTACCTACCTTCACATCGAAACCATTTCTGATAACATGGCTGGCGCAAGAATAACGGAGTGGCTCAGGATCGTGCTCAGTCAATCACATATATTTATTATCAAAGAGTATCTTTGGTTGCAAGGAAATAACTTGCTTCAGGGCATCAAACATTAAAGGTTGTACTTTGTTTTCAATTTGGAATGTAATTAATATTGAGTTGAATTACATTGAAGGGAATTCCTAAGATTGGTTTTTGGTTTCTTTTCTCAGTGTGATTCTGTCTATTTTTTCGATATTTTTTGATACAGATGTATCAGTTTAATACTGATGTATCATTTGATGTATAATATGTATCATTTGATGTACAATATATATCATTTTGATGTAAGATTTGTATCATTTTGATGTATAATATGTATCATTTTGATGTAAGATATGTATCATTTTGATGTATAATATGTATCATTTGATGTACAATATATATCATTTTGATGTAAGATATGTATCATTTTGATGTATAATATGTATCATTAATTTTGATGTACAATATTTATCATTTTGATGTACAATATGTATTATCCTGATGTTTAATATGTATCATTTTGATGCACAATACATATATAATTTTGATGTACAATATGTATCATTTTGATGTACAATATGTATCATTTTGATGTACAATATGTATCATTTTGATGTACAATATTTATCATTTTGATGTACAATATGTATGATTCTGATGTATAATACATATAATTTTTTGTACAATATGTATAATTTTTATGTACAATATGTATCATTTTACGTCAGATCCATCATTTCGATACACATGAATCATTTTGATAGAGACGTATCATTTTTATACATCTGTGAAACACATTCATTACCATTTAAGTTAATTCAAGCGTCTTTCCGCTTAGAATCTTTTTGGTAGTTTAACTGCTCGTTTGTTACCTAACTGTGCATAATTTGGGTGTTAGAAGTAATCTCATCACGCATGAAAAGAGAACATCCTCCTCAAAATAATACCTACAGTTATTTCTAAAGTAACTACAAAAAACACTGAAATGTTTTGGGGCCGTAATTAAATATTGCTGGAGGGGATGCGAGATCTGTGTGCTACGAAGAATATCTGTGAGAAATACCTAGGTAACTATGGTGAAAAGATCTATGAGAAATACCTAGGTAACTATGATAAATTTCCATGAAAATACCTAGGTAACTAATTAAAATAAATATATATATATGAAAAGATCTAGGTAAATAAGATAAAAATCGATTAAAGTACCTAGGTAATTAAGATAAATATTTCTATGAAAATACCTAGGTAACTAAGATAAATAATATAAATCTATGAAAATACTTAAGTAACTAAGATAAATAATATAGATCTATGAAAATACCTAGGTAACTAAGATAAATATATCTGTGAAAATATCTAGGTAACTAAGATAAATAATATATACATATGAAAGGATCTAGGTAACTAAGATAAATGAATACCTATGTAACTATACCTATGAGATACTATTTGTATAATAAATAAATAATGAGTTTTTATGCGTATAAGAAATAACTAGATTATAAGCTAGGTAAATAAATCTACCAATTAGAAATACTTAGAAAGCTAAACAAGGCTTTTCTAATTTAAACTTCTAATATATGCTACTTTGTCGTATGTGGATACCATATATAACTTTTCATTTTTACTTGCAATTTGTCATTTTCTTTCTTATAGGTATATCTTTAAAACTCAAGTGACTTATGGGACACCCTTTATAAACTGCCCTCCACTATTACTAACCTTATTAGAAAAATGAAAAAAATTAAATGAGCTAATTTGAAATGAACCTGAAAATTCATATCAGTACATATTTTTTTAATCATCCTAAGTTCAACTTTTGATACAAAATGGAATGTAAAAAAATATTTGAATAAAAAAGGGCTTCATTTCTCTACTATCTCAAACCCATATGTCTGTAAAAAATGACTAGGTGGCTTGTTCAAGTTAGCTAGATATTTAGTACTAGTTTCCTATGCCTAGATAAATAAAGATTGAAAATTTTGAACTTTTAAGTGATCCAATCATACATAACTGATACATACACCTAGGTGGCTAAATATTTAGTACTAGTGTCCTATGCGGCTATTCCTATATAAATAAAGATTGAATATTTGAAGTTTTGAGTGATCCAATCATACATAACTGATAAAATACACTTACATATCAAACAATCAATCCAAACAAACATCTCAAGCAAAATGTTTCTTTGTTTTACTGCGTGTTTTACCGTACCTCAACTTTAGGTAAAAATGTTTCCTGGCTATAAATCGTATTCTCTTTTGTTCTCATTTTTAGACGACTTCACATGACTTTTCTCTGTTTTAATTACTCAGCCTGAATCGCTGCAAGAGGTAATTAAAGACACAACGAAGACTCTTAGAGCTGTTTTGATATAGAAAACTATTATAAAATTCTACTTCTAGGTTCCATAAGATTATATTTCTTTCATCAACCTATGCTGTGCAACAATTTAGCCTGTTTTTTTTTTTAATATATATTTGTAACACAGTAAAAGAAATGTAGCCATTTAGTTTTCGACAGTTATTGTTGAATTTTGATCTACTGTACTGGAAGGGATGTTACGTGGACATCCGGTGGGGATATTATGTTTGATTGATATCGCTAGAATATATTCCGCGCTTATCTTTTGAGAATATGATTTTTTAGAGATTTCGTGGGAATATCAACTAAACATCAGGTGTGAATATAAACTATCTGTTTGATAGTGTAAGGATATTCCGACGAGATAGATTGAGAATATGAATATATTTAGCGATATTAAAGGGACATTAAAGGAATATGGATATTATTTATGTTATTGTACGGTTTATCCGTGAATATCTGTTTGGAAGAAAGTTTTAGCTACTAATGTTTTGGGATATTGGAACGATAATGTTAAATATTAAATTACCGTTTTAAAATTATTCTCAAGTTGAATAAGTATTCCCGAAACCTACATCATTAACTGAAAATAGATAATTACTTTCGAAGACCTGACTCCATATAGAACATTCCTTCTATTTCACTGGAAACAATGCACTTTGGTAGAAAAATATAATAGTAATTAAGGTAAAAGGAAACAATACCATATACCGTAATTACCTGATCTAAATCTTCAGAGGCGTCACTGTTCTAAGGTGCACATCCTTTATCTTCATTGCACTTTTAAAAGACGAAGAAACACCGGATAGAGAAAAGTAAAAAAGGAACAGGTAAGGAGGTAGGCATTGAATGGGGAAATGAAGTAAAGAGATAGGCATTGAATGGGGAAATGAAGTAAAGAGATAGGCATTGAATGGGGAAATGAAGTAAAGAGATAGGCATGGAATGGGGAAAAGAGGTAGGCATTGAATGGGGAAATGAAGTAAAGAGATAGGCATTGAATGGGGAAATGAAGTAATGAGATAGGCATTGAATGGGGAAATGAAGTAAAGAGATAGGCATTGAATGGGGAAATGAAGTAAAGAGATAGGCATTGAATGGGGAAATGAAGTAATGAGATAGGCATTGAATGGGGAAATGAAGTAAAGAGGTATGCATTGAATGGGGAAATGAAGTAAAGAGATAGGCATTGAATGGGGAAATGAAGTAAAGAGATAGGCATTGAATGGGGAAATGAAGTAAAGAGATAGGCATGGAATGGGGAAAAGAGGTAGGCATTGAATGGGGAAATGAAGTAAAGAGATAGGCATTGAATGGGGAAATGAAGTAAAGAGATAGGCATTGAATGGGGAAATGAAGTAAAGAGATAGGCATGGAATGGGGAAATGAAGTAAAGAGATAGGCATGGAATGGGGAAATGAAGTAAAGAGATAGGCATTGAATGGGGAAATGAAGTAAAGAGATAGGCATGGAATGGGGAAATGAAGTAAAGAGGTAGGCATTGAATGGGGAAATGAAGTAAAGAGATAGGCATGGAATGGGGAAATGAAGTAAAGAGATAGGCATGGAATGGGGAAATGAAGTAAAGAGATAGGCATGGAATGGGGAAATGAAGTAAAGAGGTATGCATTGAATGGGGAAATGAAGTAAAGAGATAGGCATTGAATGGGGAAATGAAGTAAAGAGATAGGCATTGAATGGGGAAATGAAGTAAAGAGATAGGCATGGAATGGGGAAAAGAGGTAGGCATTGAATGGGGAAATGAAGTAAAGAGATAGGCATTGAATGGGGAAATGAAGTAATGAGATAGGCATTGAATGGGGAAATGAAGTAAAGAGGTATGCATTGAATGGGGAAATGAAGTAAAGAGATAGGCATTGAATGGGGAAATGAAGTAAAGAGATAGGCATTGAATGGGGAAATGAAGTAAAGAGATAGGCATGGAATGGGGAAAAGAGGTAGGCATTGAATGGGGAAATGAAGTAAAGAGATAGGCATTGAATGGGGAAATGAAGTAAAGAGATAGGCATTGAATGGGGAAATGAAGTAAAGAGGTAGGCATTGAATGGGGAAATGAAGTAAAGAGATAGGCATTGAATGGGGAAATGAAGTAAAGAGATAGGCATGGTTTGGTCCGAATTAGGAATTTAAAAAGTAAATACATTATTATTCACACCTCGATATTATTGCAGTAAATCATTTTTATAAACTATAAAGGATATTACCATAGAAATTTAAAAAAATAATTCCAACACCACACAGTCAATTGGTGCAATTACTGTCCGTGTGATGGCGCTGTCTCTTTGCATTGGCTATCATTTCTGTTGAGAATGGCAACATACTGTTCAAAATATAACTCAGTCTCTCCTGTTAAAGTGTATGGTATCATGCTGTATATATTATAACTTTTAATTACTATACTATGCTGTCACTAATCGATTTGAATTGACATTAATTTTTCCCTGTAAAAAAACATAACTTACGTGTGTACGATTAAGAAATAACTAGGTTACTTTTTCTACTTAGTCTAAGAGAACGTGTTTTTGTGGTAATTATAATGTGTCTTTTTAGCTCACATATGTTGTATAGATATCATGTTTTCACTTTTTACCTAATTAAAATATTTATACTAGGCTAAGGTACGAATTATCGGTCAGTACTACATCTTCGGTCATATAAGAAAAAAAACAATATAAAAATTATTATTATTAGATAACACTGTAATAATAACAAATTTTATATTGTTTTTTCTTATATGTCCGAAGATGTAGTACTGACCGATAATTCGGATTTTACCCTACCTTTAAAATTCTTTTATTGACATTATTACTATGTTTGTGTTTTGTACGTACGTTACGCCTTTCAGAAAAAGAGGAAAAGTCTTTGACTCGGTATACGAGTTATAAATACTATATAAAATGTTATAGAGGCTATTATGTTAATAAATTCAATAGAAATTCAACCTTATGCGGAATAAAATAGGTAATATCTTCATTATTATTAATGCTCTTTTCTATCTAAAATATGAAATAGTATCTATTTAACTCGTTTTAATAATTATGATATGTATTTTTTTACCACGGATACACTTGTAAAGCATCTGCATGTCTCTCTCACGCTCATGCATTTAATAGCTACATCCCAGGTGCAGTGTGGATGCACTTTTTCTAACCTAATGAGCCTAATGAAGCCCTGATGCACTTGAGCATCTTACACACCTGTCATTAGGCCCTAATAGACTAATTAGTAATTAGTAGC